>CABHPR010145663.1:25708-68387 GCA_902168415.1 Peromyscus melanophrys
ACACACACACACACACACACACACACACACACACACACACACACACATATATATCATGACAAACTTACAAAAGTGGGACAAAGTGGGAACTCTGACACAATACTATGAGCAAGGACTTCCAAAAATGAAGTTGACTCAATTTTCTGTTCCCATCTATTTCTGGGCATGCAGTCCACCCTTAAAAGTAGTTCAATTTCCTATTGAGACTCCTTTGACGGAAAGTAAATTCTCATTAGCTGGTGGTTATCAATTGGAGATTGCTTCCGGTTTAGGGATGAGGCTTGTGATCACTTCTACTATCAGGTCTGGGACCCCAACTGGGAAAACCCATGTTTGCACTGTTCTTGTTTCTTAGGTTCTATGATTTCTTTTATTTATCAGTTCTGTTTATTTATAAGGCATTTTTTCTTTAGTGTCCTCTGTCATGGTATTTGCTCCACCCATGAACTTGGGCTATATAGGCCAAAGGAGGCTGTGCTTCTTGCCATCATATGTGACCTCTTAAAAGGAAAGGGACAGGGGTCACATTCTTCTTCTTACTGGCTTGATCTGTTGGCCAGGTGCATTTGCTCACTTACAGAATAGAAGATGACTTCAGAAGTTTACTTGTGTCTGAATTAGTGAGTGTATTTCTATATTTAAATCTTAATAAATCCATATTTATTAATCCATTAAATAGACTCACATGCTTTGCCCTTAATAGTCCTCCATTACCCCTGTCTCTTATCCTCTTTCTACATATGCTTCCATGCTATTTTCTGTGGCTTGTAGGGAGATATGTGAAGGAGGCAACCCCTTTAAACTTAGTTTTCTTCCTCTCACCATAATGTCTGGCTGTTGGTTTCTGTTTGCTATTTGTTCCTGTCTGCTGCAGAATGAAGATTCTCTGAAGATGACTGAGCAAGATGTTGATCCATGAATATAACACAATGCAATTACAAGACATATTATTGCCTTTTTTAGAACACTAACATTTGGTTTTTACTGTAGGTAAGGGTGGATCTAAACCTAGGAAGGAGAAAGTTAAGCTTAATTAGCACATCCACCAGGCCTTCTCAAACAGGTAATCTGGATGCTTAAGTCTGTTCTTAGAGAATCTGTGAAGTATCTCAGCTAAGATACTTCCTCTATCCAGAGATGGTCCTGGATGGATGCTGCCAATGATGATAATTACAGAAAGGCCTTAAATTAGGGATCCCGGCTGTGCTACTGCACAGAAGGTTATCTAAATATTCCATTAGTAGAGGGGAAATTGTGCCTAGTAAATGATGGAAATGCTACAACAACACATGAGAAATTCATAGCAGGAAATGGCTAATAATCAAAGGGCAATATCACCAAGGCTCCTTGAGCCTCGGCTTGACCTTGACTTCTTCCAGGTAGTAGCTTGTCATAATCAGCTGAAATCCTACTTCGTATTATTGCAGCTTGCAATAGGTCTGGTTTTTTCATTTAGCAAAGAAAAGTAGAATGTTTAATTCTCCCTAGGAAAGCAAAACTGTGGATAAATTTAAATTTGGAGATGACTGGAAAAATGTTAATGGTTAATTAATATTGATATTTAATCAATATATGTATCAATAATATATAATTATAATTAATTAAATATATTTATAATCAATAATCTATATAGATGAAAAGCTGAGGATTAGTTTAACCATCTAATAGGTGTAGTCAGAAGTTTTCCTGTGTCCCAGCTGGCCAGTGGTTGGGATAAGTCTCTCCCACTTGCATCCCCCAAGTAAGCACACAGAAGCTTATATTAATTATAATTGCTTGGCCATTAGCTCAGGCTTATTACTGACTTAGTTCTTACAGTTAATTTAACCCATAATTCTTATCTATGTTTAGCCATATGGCTTGGTATCTTTTCTCAATTCTGCCTTGTCATCTTGCTTTCCCTGTATCTGACTGGTGACTCCTGACTCAGACTTCCTTTTCCCTGAATTCTCCTTGTTTGCTCATCCCACCTATATTTCTTGCCTGGCTGCTGGACAATCAGCATTTTATTTATCAACCAATCAGAGCAACACACATCCACATCATACAGAATGACATTCCACTGCAAATAGGTGTAGTTGTATGTAATTAGAATATCTCTGTCTCAAGGAGGGAGCAGAGAAGTAACATAAAAATCTATTATTAGTCAGTGTGACATAATATGGTACAGTGTGTCTAAATAATATGATTCTGAGTTATCAAAAAGAAATGGTTAATTGGAATATTAAGTATATTTGTTAGTTTCTGATTAGTGGTATTAATTTGGTTAATTGGTATTTTAATGAAGTATTGTTAGATAAAGAGTTACCTGATTTAGTCATGAGCATCTATGGGACCAAGGCTGCAGTTAAAGCTGACCTAACACTTCAAATTTATAATCAAGGCAATGGTAACCCATTTAACTTTGAGAGGGCAGTAATAACCTGTGTCAGGATATACACAGAAAGACTTACATACAGAACAATTGTTGTAAGTACATGAAGAGTGTGTCTGATAGGACATACAATTCAGGATCATGGGCAGAGTTTATACAATTAATAATAAAACCTTTTAAAAAGGCAATCTAGTCTCTATGTAAGAAAGTTATGTAAGAAAAATGAAATGAAGGGGAGTGACATTTTGGGGCATGGAATTTGCTTAGTTGCTTCATGCTGATATAGGGCAAAGTTTGGAGTTCAGAAGGCTGGAACACAGTGGAAGCTCAGGGAAGAGTTGGCGTTTTCATGTGTTGTCCATGCATGCAGCAATTTGAATCAGTCTGTGCTGAGAGACAAACAGGAGTGCAGAAGGACTCCTTGGTATGTGGGCTGGAGTGAGTGTGGGGTGCAGGGCTGGTGCTAGACAGCACACCTGTTGGCAAGAGGTTTACAACCTTTAACTCTTTAAGTGATTAGAATTCCTGCTGGAAACAAATATATAATAGTGTTACAACATGCAGTCAAGGAGTTTTTAAGGAGGAACCTTTTTTTTTCCTATCAATTTATTCCTAAAGCCAAGGTCTAAATATTAAGAATCTAGAGGTAAATTGCAGCTTGTAACCAGACTGGCAGCTAGGAGTGCCTCTGTCCTGCAGTGGTCTGGCCATGTGGTGTGATCAAGTGATCCAGGATCCATAAAGGCAAATCAGTGTCCTGTTAAAACATGCAAGCATATTCTCTTCCTGTCATTATTAAAACATCAGGACCTTCCAATTACCAGTGAGGAGGTCCAAGAGGCTCAAGTGTAACTTTTGTGGAGAAGTGTCTGAGGAAAGAACTCGTATTGTCCTCAGATATATATTCATATGATTAAAATGGAGCATGATTTAAATTATGATGGGCAGATGAATATTAAAATCTTCACTTTGCAATTTGGATATTTGGGTGTTTAAAGTATGATGAGCTCTTTCTACCATAGCTTGACCTTGGGGGTTATAAGGAATGCCTGTAGTGGGAGATAGGAAAGGTAAAGTACCAGTTCTTAAAAGTTTTTGAAGTGTAAGAAGGCCATTGTCCATTTTCAGAGCTCTAGGTATTCCTAATATTGAAAATCAATGACCCAAGTGCTGTAGATTGAATTAACACCTGAAATTATGAAATTATGTTTAGTGCTCTCACAAACCATCAATAATTAACAGATAATGGTCATGTAGTTCATATGAAAAGATGCCAATTTATCCTATCTGAGTTACTTGCCAATCTTCAGGCTCATAATACAAAATATTATGCTGTTCAGCCAATAAGGGAGGATTGTCCCATGAATATCTTGCCCAAATAATTCTTCTCTTTTTTGTTTAATTTCCTTCCTAGTCCTAGTCTTTTAGAATTAAGTCCCTCCCACAAAAAGAGCCAAGGAAATTTTAGCCTCAGATGTATAATTTTCATGACGATTAGGGTCACCAAAGAGGAATGTCAAATAAAGGTTTGAGTACAACCATGGGTATATTCAAATAAGTATGTACTCAGGAGATATCATCAAGCAGTTTTTGAAAATCATGTAAAGTTTTTAAACAGTGCATTCTCAAATGAAAAGGTTGAGGAGAGACAAAATCAGTGTGAATAACATGTCCCAAATATGAGAAAGGAGGTTGAATTTGAATTTTTCTGGGGCCATTTGAGGCCCAATATAAAGTCAATTGTTGGACCAGAAAATGTAATGCTTCTTGTAAATAGGCTCTGTCAGCATGAGAAATCAATATATCATTCATATAATGAACAAGATAAACATCAGAATACATTTTAGGAACTTGCAAAAACATATTTTTGACATAAGGTTGGGCTAGTTTTGCCTCGTTGAGGTAAGGTATTTCCCTGATACCTCTGATAGAGTCTATGAAAATTTGGAGAAGGCAAGCTAAAAGGTGAAACACTGATAATCTTTAGGGTATAGAGGTATGGTAAAGAAGCAATCTTGCAAATCTATGACAATTATGTTTTGATTTCTAGGGATGGCCATAGGAGATGGCAAGCCAGGCTGTGTCCATAGGCTCCAATGAATTCCATTTAATTTTCTATGATCTTGTAATAGCCTTCATTAGCCTGATTTTTTTTCCTTAATAACAAATATTGGTGTGTTCCAAGAGCTGGTGGGGGGCTCTGTCTCCACCAGACAGGTAGCAGCTTCATATTTCTCAGCATTTAAGGGCCATTGTTTAACCCTTATAGGAGCATCAGACTTCCATGTAATGGAGGTCAGCAGTGAGAACAGTGGTCCCTAGGGTAGATTTTGATACCCTAGGCCATATCTATCATTTTTTAATTTCTGGAATAATGGGCTCAATTTTGCCTTGGGCTTGTTTACCCAAGTCCTTTTCAGGGTTTAAAAACCATCTGAAGCCTTTGAGCTAAAACCAGTTCATTAGCAGAGATTAATAACACACCCATTAGTTGTAGCACATCTCTTTCCCATAGAGTGATAGGTATGGAGGGGATGACATATAGACAGAAAGTACTATGATTTTCTCTCTCAGATCACCTTAATATGCCTGAGCTTCTGGCTACAACATTAGCTTGACCTAGGCCTAGTAGAGAGGAAAGAGTAATAGTTGTTTCAGGAACTCAGCCAATCTTTTCCCAAAATGCTCAAAATGTCTGTGCCTATGTCTAGCAAGCCAATTATTTTCTTTCCCTGTGTTTTAAACATTTAGTTGGTCTGGAAAATGTAATTTCCTGTACCCAGAAAGCCATATCACTAGAATCAGAACTGGCACCTCCCTTAGGTGCTGCTGTGCATGAATCTGAATTGTTTTTGTAGGGGGTTGTACAATGGTCTTAATCTCTCCAGTAAGGTCAAGATTGATCATCCCTGGGGCAACATTGATACCTTGTACAGCAGAGGAGCTATGGCCTATAATTAGCCACAGTGTCCTTTGTAGGGAGGTCCATAGACTCTTGCATTAAGGCATACTGTTGGGGAGTCAGTGTTTGTATTGTGAAGGAGGTGGAACATAACTCCACTCCTAAAGCCTATATATCTCAGACCTCAATAAAAACTTTATCATTAGATCTAACTTAGACATACATCCTCAGTATATCTAGGTTATTTACTGAGACTCATGTATCATTTATAACATATTAGATGTTTATATGTTATATTTATCTCTCCCAATAAATTGTATTTTACATATCTTAAGTTATTTCTGAACTTTCCTAAACATTCTTTATATCTAAGCCTTCATATCCTTGTAAAAACTTTACATCTAAAAGCATCTTTGTATTTATTTCTTCAGGAGACATGAATGATTAAATACTGAGAGCAGGCGACGTAGAGTGAAAGAATTCCTTTAAACAAAGTAACAGTCAAAGATTATTTTGAAATCTGTTTGGTGAGCTATCTTTATTTGAAATTGAGTAGCAAGGCAAATTATCTTTAGACCTGGTAAATGGAAATACAGTCCAAATGATCCCAAAGTCTAATTTGGACTAAACCCTGGCAGTAAGGGGCATGGCAGTTTTGTCTAAAGTGGGAATCTTAAACATTTTAAATGCCAGGGGCTAAGTAATGAATTGATTATATTTGGCATACTTAGCATGTATATAAATATGATTTTACATACATTAGAGAATTTGACTTTTATTAAGATGATCAAGCTGTAAATTATATCCCAAAAATTGTCTTTAATAGCTTATAATTTAAGAACAACTTATCCTTAAACAGTTTACAGCTTAAGTTGGCCAAACAATTGATAAGTTGTATATCTTAATTATCTTTAATAGTTTATAATTTAAGTAAATTTATTCTTAATAGTTTATAAGTTAGTTGTCCTTATAAACTTAGAACTTTAAGTTTTATCCATGTTAGGTTTAGGCTTAAAAAGAAGCCTGTACTGAAGTTATTTTAATATAGGGACAAGAGCTCTTATTCAGAATTATAGTTTGTAAGGAGAGTGGCAATCTAGCCTCACAGACTACTCCAGTAAGGACTTGACCATAATTCTAATTGTCTCAGGATCCCCATAAGATTGTCAGTGCCCTCATCCAGCAGGAAGTAGTATGAGAAACTTCACCCATATTCCCAAAATATTGTTTATAAATGTTTATTGTTATTTAAATGGGGTTGATTGTAAAAGCAACCTTTTTCTAAAGAAGAAAAGAGGATATGATATAGATGAAAGTATTGAATCTACTTTTAAAGAGCAACAACTTGTGTAAAATGTTTGACATTGCTATAGATTTTAGTTTATTACAAATTTAAAGTTAATTTTGTTACACTGTATATATATTTCTACTCTCATTTAAGGTATTATGTTCATGTAACTCATTTAAATTGTAATGAATAACTAAGGAATACAGATTAATAATTAGTCTCCTATGATAGTCAAACTTATAGTCATGTTAAGTTTTCTAGGTATACATAGATATAATTCAATTAGGTACGTAATCTTCAAACACTTCAAAGACCTACAGAATATGGAATTTAAAATGTTTTAAAAACTTAGACTTTCCTGACAATGGGACATATCTGCTCCTGGCAGTAGCGATTTACTTCAGAGAGAATGATGGACGTCAAAGACACTCTGTATGGAGTTTATCTTCTTCTTGGCAAAAATAACCATTTGGACAAGAAACTGTCCTTGCCTGGACTACTTGGCAAAATGTCGTATCCACTGGACATGCAGGACCTATAGAAAGGTGACCACTGAACTTTGCAAGTCAAAATGGTCCTTCAGAATCCCGCTTCACAAAAGAAACAGTCAAACATTCTACAGGACACAGAGAGAAGTGACTGAGAGACTCTAGACCTATGGGCTGAAGATGAATGCCTCTATGTGTTTACTTGGGGGAGGCGAGTAGTTAGAGATGGGTGCTGACTGCCAGGACACAGAAAAACTTTCAAATACAAGTTATCTAAATATTCCATTAGTAGAGGGGAAGTTTTTCCCAATGAATGATGGAAAAGGGTAAAGGGTATTCATAATGATAAGGACAACAAAAATGAAACAATAATATTTCATTATTACTTTAATTATGTGTAAATATGTCAGATGGGTGGTTATGTGTACACAGCTGCAGGTGCATGTGAGAGGCATGCACATCTAACTATATAGTTAGAGTTACAGCTGTGAGACACCTGACCTGGGTCCCGGGGACTGAACTCAGGTCTCCTGCGAGGGCTTCACAGCGGAGCCACATTTCCAGTCACTTAACAAATTAACTAATTAGTTAACAAATTAACAAATTGGTTAACAAATTAGATAATTACATGAGTCCATAAATGCATCGTTCTACATAAAAAAAGACCTAAAAACCTAGAAACACATCAGGACTATTAGTAATTATTCACTGGTTCAGAGCAATTGCAATCTCATTTCCTAAATTAATCATGGTTGAGATTACAACTTCTGAATAGGGTTCTATTCCTCAATACAAACCTTCTGTGAAATCACTCTCAGTGGAGTGTGTTCTTGTGTAATTGTGCTCATGGTGTTATATCAATATCTGTTTCATATTGTAAACACCATCGAGTATGTGTCTCACATAGATGTAAATTAGAGAAGGAGTAAGGTTTTTGTCTTTTCCCCAAGGTGATGGAATAAAGATATAGGGCTTGTTAATGCTAAATATATACAGAGGTTTCTACCTTGAGGGATACAGTTACTGGTTCTTATGAATAAGACTCAGGAGTACGACATCTCTATTACCAGATGATACTACAGCTAAGGGAATGTTAATTTAATTATTATTGCACATTTAAACATTATAAATATATTTATATAACTTTATTCTATAATTTTTACCCTCTTACTTCCCTCATATAAACCTAATCACTCTCATATTCATGAGCTCTTTTGTTATTTTACATGTTTACACACACATAAATATACACTTAGACATCATTTAAATACTCTCAATGGACTCTATCCGGCCCAAGCATGGCAAACATGTCTCTCTAGCAAGCCCTGCTCTTCTCCCTCATTCCCTTTGCCTTGTAAAAATCATTAGATTACTGTAGATCTTTGCATATAATTTGTCCACTTAAGCTCATGTGGCATAGTAAGATGTGTGGTCCTTTTGGAGGAAGTGTGTCACTGTAGAGGCAGAGTTTGAGGTCTTACATATGCTCAAGCCACACCTAGTGAGTCAGTTTACTTCCTGTTTCCTATGGATTAAGGATGTACAATTTAAGCTCCTTTTCCAGCTCTGGGTCTGATTGCATACCACCATGTCCACCATGATGATAATGGATTGAACCTCTGAAATGTAAGACATTCAATTAAATGTTTTCTTTTATTAGAGTTGTCATGGTCATGCTTTATCTTCACAGTGATAGATATGCTAACTAAAACAACTTCATTCTTGTAGATAGCCACTAAGGTCTCTTCCCTCCTTTGGCTGATCCATCTTCCTGAGGCTGACTATCAAGGTCTAAGTGTCAAAGTATTGAAGTCCAATTTAAAAAAAAAAACACCCTTGTGGTTGTCTAATTATCCTGTTATATCAAAATTAAACACTTCCCCCTAACATGAGGATTCCCCCTTTACCTTTATAAACTTCCATTTTCCTATAGGCCCCATCTGTCTCTTCTCTATCCAGGTGTAAGGCATGCTGATAGGTAATTGAAAAATGTGACAGTATATTATTTTCAGTAATGAAGGTTAGTTGGTGGAATAACTCTCTCTCTCTCTCTCTTAATTTCTCTCTGTAAAAATTAAAGAAAAAAACATAAGGTAGAATATAGAAACACAGGGTTAGGAATATAGTTTAAAAAATCTAGAATAAGATAAGCAACAAGACAGAGAAGCTAAGTCTTTGATTTCAAACTATGGGTTTATGAACACAAACTCTTGGGAATGAATCAGAAAAATCTATCAAAGATGAGAAAAATGGTCAGAAAAAGTTTCCTGTGGAAGCTTTTGGTCTGTAGACAGTTTAATTCCAAGTTCTGAGTGGTAGAGGAAAGAATTTTCCTTGAGGTGGATGCACAAGAAACAAAACTTTCAGCGCCATTAGCAAACACCATTACAACACTGAACCATCAAAATTTCTTTCCATTTGACCATGAAACTAAAGTTTAGAGAACAGAAGTCTTGGGAAAAAGTTAGCAATCTGTCTCTGTAAAAAAACTAAGAGCTTTTTAGATCTTTTCTTTGCAGATTTTTTTCTCTTCCTGTAAGGGCAAAATTTAACTCACTAGGAAAATAACTTCTATTAGTATGGGAAAATCACCTGTATTTGCTCTTAGAAAAAAAAAATCTTGAAATATGGCAAATCTTCTTTGGTAGTCCTATCTCTCCTTCAAGCCAGTAAAAACATCAGCCAGAATCCCCTGCATTCAGAGCCTACACCCAAGTAAGTGCAGGCGGTGCAGAACTGCATGCAGCAGAGGTAGTGTGGGACCTGGTGGCTGCTGGCATGGGAAAGCAGTTTGCAGAGAAACTGAGCTTTGACTAAGGCATTAGGGACTCTACATCTTGGGGGAGGGGACAAGTGAGGACAATCAGAAGATCTATTCAGGGGGGAAAAAATCTTACTGAATTTTTTTTTTTATTTCAATACTTTCATCTTTGTTCACTGATCCAGTTAGCAGGGAAGAAAGACCAAGGGGTTTTCACTTCTGGAAATAAGCACCTGTCTGAGTACATGTGGACAGACATGATCCACTCTAAAGTGTCAAGTGGAAAAATCTAATAAGAGAGGTACATCTGTCAAACGGGAATGTAGGCATCTTAATGCCAGTTCAGGGAGAACAGAAACCTCCTGTGGCAAAAAAAAGCTTGCTTGATCTTGATTTTCAGTATGAAAACAACCATGTAAATGGTAACGGGAGTGTGGCAGACCCAGAAAGGCAACCTGGAAAATGTAGTTACGCTTCAGAGAAAGGCAGTATGGGAAAAGTAGTCCATAAAGTAAGAGAGCGATGCTATAGAGAAAGGCAGCCTGGGAAAAAAGCTGCTAACTATCTGAGTTTGATGAAGTGTGTGGAACAAAGAAATATCAGCTCTAATAATACTGTAGCTGCTGACATTTCTCCAGAAAAGTTGGAATGAAATGGAACCTGGAGCCACACCGCTCCTGTTTCAATGCAGGCTCCTTTAAGAATAGCTGTGCAGGAAGTTATTTCTAAGATCTTTGCAACAGCCCACTATGGTAATTCCATTCTTGCCCTGAGGCAAGACCTCTTAGGAATGATAACTGAAAGTGTCACTGTAGTGGGGAATAAAGATTCAGCATTTTCTTTGAATCTTGGCACTCAGGGGCAGCTGCAGTGAGTCTGAGTCAAGGGACAGCCCCTAGCTAGACACTGTCTGCTGCGGAGTGCATTTCTGCTGGTTCTGGAACAGCTGAGAGAGCCTGAGGGGAAAGGTGACTTTGGGGGAATAGCATTGTCCCGAATGTTACAGCCCACTAGCACCTAGTGTTACAGCCACTAGTAGCATGCGTTACAGCCCCCTACCAATGGCATTCACTGAATTCTGGGGTCTAAAGAAGCTGGAGCCACTGATAAGTTAGGCTCTGACTTCAAACTGTCAGGAAAGCTTTCAGAATAATATTAAAGCTGACCATGCACTCTAAACTTTCGGAAATAAAGCAGTATTGAATTCACTTATAATTTTTACTATGGTAACTCATGATTTGCATACTCTCTATCTTTTTCAAAGAAAATAAATTAGTTCTGTTAAGAGATTCTTTTTAGATGTGTGCTATAGAGTTTGATTTTGAATGTAGTTAGTTTTGTTAAGAGATCTCTTCTAGATATGTGCTAAAGGAGTTCTATATAGTTTGCTCTTGAATTAAGCATGTAAAAACTGTAAATATTGAATGTACAAAGTGTAAATATTGAATGTACTAAGTGTAATTATTGAATGTAAAAAATGTAAATATTGAATATAAAAAGTGTAAATGTTGAATATAAGTAAGTTTGTAAAAAGTGTATAGGGAAGTTCATTTTAGAATTATTTTTAGTACTATATCAATATCAGTTTAGTCTGAACAAATTTGGTAACATTAATTGTAAAGGATAAACCAATTCAATCACATTAGAAGCATCTTGAAGTTTTCATTACTTTTTTACCTTCAGATATATTTGAATACTTTTTATGATCGTTTAAAATATAATTTTATGATCTCAGTGTTCCATGGAAAACTTAGGTGAAGGTCTCATAGTTAGGGGAACTTTTCTGTCTTCTTCCTAGAAGTTTCCACTTTCTCTGTTTTTGTTCAGAAAGTGTAAGCCTCCCATAAAGGGATAAGCCTCCCACAATCGAGTTAGTTTGTAAATGTTCTGTTTCTAATTAGCATGGGTTTCTGTTTACTTGAGTGGATACTTTCAAGTGTTTCCAAGTGACTATTTTCTCTTGGGAATCAAAATAATCTCTTGAATATTTTACTGAACATCTGTTAGGAGAGAGTTTTGATCCAGAAAAAGGGCTTGGTGCAGCTAAGACTGCTATGATCATCTTACACACATTCCAATAAGGATATTCCATCTTTATTTACCTTTATTCCTTTACTGGGAGGTGGGGCAGTTATGAAGATCACTGTGGATGTTTCCAAGCTCATAGTAGGGAACTACATCAGAGCCAGGCATCCCCTCTGCATCCCCTCATGCCAGAGGTTGAAGCTAAAGAAGATAGGCACAGTGTATCTGAGGGACCTGGGGGGCACTTTTTTAGCAAGAAGGGGAAATGTGGATGATCACAAACGCTTCCTAGTGAGTTCTGAGCTTGCTCTATCCATCATTCTTATAAATAGCCTTTTAGAAGAGGCAGAAGGGGCTGGCGGATAAGGATCTGGGCCCTCCCAAGGCCATCCTGTGTTTCTGTCTCTCTCCCCGCTATATTTATATCTAAATATCCTATCCCTCACTCCTCAAAAGTACTCTGGGTAAAATGTGGAAGCTGGTCTCCCAGTTGGCCTCTCACAGGCAGGACATTACCTCAGAGTAAAGAATTGGAAAAAGATATTTCAAGAAAATGTACATAAGAAGCAAGCTTGTGTGGCATTTTTAATATGTGACACATTAGAGTTCAAACCACAACTAACCAAAATTGTTAGGAAAGGATACTACATACTCATCAAAGAAAAAATCTATGAAGATCACATTTCAATTCTTATCATCTCTGTCCCAAGACAAGGTCACCCAAGTTTGTAAAAGAAACATGAGTACTTTTAAAATCTTATATAAAGCCCCACACATTGAAATTAGGAGATATCAATACTTCACTCTCACCATTGGCCAGGTAATGCAGACAAAAACAAAAAAGAGAAATGCTGTCACTAAAAGATGTTGTAAACCAAATGGACCTAGCAGATAAAAACTGAACATTTTCCCCCAACACCAAAGAATATGCCTTTTTCTCTGTACCTCATGGTACTTTCTCCAAAAATGACTAGATTCTTGGAAACAAAGCAATTCTCAACAGGTATATGAAAACTGAAATATCTTCCAGCATTGTATTGGGCCATCACGAATTAAAGCTAGATACAAACAACAACAGCAGCAACAAAATCTTACAAACTCATGGAAACTGTACAACTCTGTAGGGAATGAAAAATAGGCCAAGACAGAAATAAAGAAAAAAATTAATGACATCCTAGAATTCTATGATAATGAATACACTGTTTTCCCAAACTTGTGGGACACAAAGAAAAGTGGCTCCAAGAGACAAGTTTATATCACTAAGTGCCGACCAAATATACTGAAGAGATCTCACACTAACAACATGACAGCTAACATGCAAGCCCTAGGATGATGACAAAATGAAATAGTGTCACCTAAGAGTAGAGGAAAAGACAATCAATGTGAGGGCTGAAATCAATAAAATAGAAACAAAGTGAACAATACAAAGAATCAAAGTGCTGTTTCTGGGTAAAATCAACAAGAAAAATTAGTCCCTGTCCACACTAACTAAAAGACACAGAAACATTATCCAGATTGAATAAAGTAAGAAATGAAAAGTGGCAATCACCAGACATTGAGGAAATGCAGAAAACCTTAAGAAAATGCTTTTGAAAACTATGCTCAACCATTTTGGAAAACCTAAAATAAGTAGGCATTTTTCTCAATAGGCATCACCTACCAAAGTTAACTCAAGATCATATACACAATTTGAAGAGATGTATAACCCCTAGTCAAATAGGAGCAGTCATTAAGTCTAAAAATTCCCAGGCTCATACGGTTTTAGGGCAGAAACCTATGAGACTTCTGAAGAATAATTAACACCAATACTCAACCAATTATCCCACAAAAACAGGCACAGAAGGTACATTGTTCAATTCACTTTATGAGGCACTTACCCTGATATGCAAATCTCTTAAATATTAAACACAAAAGGAGAATTACAGACCAATTTCTCTTATGAAATTATATGCAAAAATCTCAATAAAATACTTGCAAATCAGATCTGATAATGCATCAAAAATATCATCCACCATGATCAAGTCAGCCTCATCCCACAGCCGTGGGGATGATTGAATATATGAAACTCAATTAATGTAATCTACCACATACACAAACTGAAAAAAGGAAATAACACATGATCACCTAATGAGATGAAGAAAAGCCTTTCAAAGAGTCCAACAACATTTGGTCGTAAAAGTTCTAGAGATAATAGGGATAAAGAGAACATACCTCAGCATGATTATCACAGTTTAAAGCAAGTCCATGGCCAAAAAAAAAAAACAAAACTTGACTTCTTTATAAATAGGATTGGATTTTATTTTCCATTTTTTCAAAACCTAACAACATGAGTACAAAAGTACACTCAATTGCTTTGGCGTTAAAAGTTGAATGCCATTGTTAAGATAAGGTTCCCCCATAATGGTGACAATGGATAGTTAAAACATGATCAAATAAATGAATGAACATGTAGGAGTTGTGGGAATAAATGTGAATGTTTCTAGGGTGAGGAGAAGCTGAGGGCTCCATTGTGGTAAGCACATACAGCTACTTCAGTCAGTAAATATAAGAATATCTAATGGTCCATCCACAACCCTCATGGAACCTTCCGAAAGGACATTAGTCAGGATAGCAAAAAAGTACTTGTTGCATCATGTTTATTTCATTAACATTCAGAATATACTAGATATGGAATCAATCTTCATGCCACTCAAAAGATGAGGAAATAAAAGATTTCAGCTAAAATTTTGTTCCTTTTATTTTCATCTGTACAGAAATTCATTATTTTTATTTGCAATGATTTCTTAGAATTTTGATAGTTTTATTCCATCAATTACTATACTTAAATATATAAACAGTGATTTTTAACTAAGCCATATACACAGATTTTAGAGAAGTTTAAGTAAATAGATTCTATATAATTCATAAATGCTTGGAACCAAAGATAAATTAAACAAATAAGATTACTAGGTCCAGACTTCTTTTAGACACATTGGTATTCAGAGGAAAATCTCACAGGATTTATTTACACACAATGGACTTGTCCTCAGCCTGGAAATATTAAATGATGTCATTAGCAGGAAATGGGGCAGATTTGGGAAGTCACCAGGTTACCTAAACTGACAGACTCTAGAAATTCAGTCTTTTCACAGACTCTATATAATTTTCTATGACAATCTCTGTGTTTGTGTGTATGTGATTGTGAGTTTGTGTGTACATGTGCTGGATTTGTGGATAGGTATTGTTTAAACCCATCTACAAATCCAGCACTATAGAAAGCACTAGAAGGAAAATTCCAACCCAAGAAAGTCAGATACATCCACGTAAACACAGGCAACAGATAACACCACAGCAGTAAACCCCAAAGGAGAGAAGTACACACACATTACTACCAAAAGATAACAGGAACTAACAACCACTGGTGATTAATATCCCTTAATATTAATGGACTTAATTCACCTATAAAAAGACACAGGCTAACAGAATGGATATGAAAGCAGGACCCATCTTTCTGCTGCATACAAGAAATACACCTCAATTTCAAAGATAGACACTACCTCAGAATAAAAGGCTGGGAAAAGACTTTCCAATCAAATGGTCTTAATAAGCAAGCTGGTGTAGCCCTCTTAATATCCAACAAAAAAGACTTCAAACTGAAATCAGTCAAAAGAGATCAAGAAGGGCATTACATACTCATCACAGGAAAGATCCACCAAGATGAAGTTTCAATTCTGAACATTTATGCCCCAAACACAAGGGCACCCACATATGTAAAAGAAACATTACTAAAGCATAAATAACACATAAAACCCCACACATTAATAGTGGGAGACTTCAACACCCGACTCTCACCACTGGACAGATCTGCCAAATCAAAACTTAACAGAGAAATAAGGGACTTAACTGTTATTATGACTCAAATGGACTTAATATCTACAGAACATTCCATCCTAACAAAAAAGAATATACCTTCTTCTCAGCACCGCATGGAACCTTCTCTAAAATCAACCACATACTCGGCCAGAAAGCAAATCTCAACAGATACAAAAAAATTGGAATAACATCCTGTGTTCTATCAGACCACCCTGGTTTAAAGTTAGATTTCAACAACAACAAAAATTACAGAGAGTCTATAATCTCATGGAAACTTAATAATGTTTAACTGAATGTGTACATGTGCATGATTTTGTGTATGTTCACATATATGCAAATATTTTACTCAAAAATGTAGGAGAGGTAGTATTTGAGAATTGAAGGCCTTAAGGAACTAAGGATATGGTCCCAAGTGAATCTAATATAAGGAAAATATCACTCTTGTGTCATTAATTCAACATGCACACACACATACACAGACAAACATCATAAATTCAGAAGAAATCTACTTAGACTGAGGAATGGAATGAGTAGTAAGATGAACAAGAGATGTGAAAGAGAGAGGGGAAAATACCAAAAAGCCCCCATGCTACATGTGTCACTTGCCAGAATATAAAGTATATTACTTTTTTAAAAAAATAATAATTATACCATACAAAACAAAACGGGATACCGTGCTGAAACTGTAGCATGGGAATTTTTGTTTGCACTCTCCGTGAAAGATTAATTATCTCTGTCTTCCTACAAAAGACTCTTCCTGTCACACTTCTGTATTTTCACGTCCAAGGCCCCCAGGATGGCTCATCATAGAACCATAGGTCATACAGTGTTTAAATGTTTATTATTAAATGTACAATAAGATCCACATGAGAACACTAGACCTGTCTGCCTTCTCTCAAATACTAAATAAGACATATCACTAACCACAGTAAACAATTGCCCTACATTGTTCTGCTTTCTGTGCAGTCCCAAACCACTGAAAAAGGCTCATCAGCCCACACTCATCAGAACACTCTCACACTGGCATTGCAGGTTCTAGAATGCAAACAAAAATAGAAAGCTAGGGAAATTGTAAAAGAGCAATTTGCACATTAAACTGAGGATCACTTCAGAGTTTCTATTTGCTTCTAAGATACTCAAAAAAGACTTCTATGCAACCACTAGTAGATTGTAAAATGAACAAAAAGAATATAGGAAATTAAAGATGAAGAAATGGGTCAACACATGGAATTAAACTATGAGAAGTGAGGCTTGGAGATGAAGATAATGTTTCAGAAATCAAATATTTGCCTTACCTTCTGTTTAATAATTTTGAATTGTAGGATCAGCGAGAGATCTTATTTTGTATTTGAAATATATGTCAAAAGTTATGGAGCTTATTGAATATTTTAAAAACATTTTTACAATGCTGTAAATGTAACAAAGGCTCTATGAAGAGCTGGATAGTTGTAGAACAGCAAGATTAAGGACATTTTGGAATTTGGCCTGATTATTGGTTCACAAAATATTGGAATAACAGGATTTGGTTAGATATCCTGTGACTGTCACAGGTGTAGCATAGGCTCCACTATGTAAGCTGTGTGGAACTCCCTTGCTGTAAACATGGAGCTGCTTTTCCCTACAGGGCTTTTGTGCTACAATTCCCAGTAGGTACCCATGAGTTCTAACTTTGTGAGTTCTCTCTGAACATTGTTACATATGTCAATGTGGATCATCTGCCAAAATCTACTGACATCATTTCTAAAGGCATTAATATAAACAGATTGTTCAGACTGTCCTGGGACCAAATTTTCTCAAAATGACATCCTCCAAAGACCCTTAATTTTCACAAATATGAGTGATGTCATAAAACTACCTGAAGTCTTCTCATATATATTTATAAATCAAATTTAATCACATGGATATCAGCTGCAGAGCCCTAGGGAAGAGGCTGTCCAGAATTCCTACAGAGGGGCTGAATCATCTGGAAAAAAAGGAATCATCAACACACAAGTAGCCTCTCCTACAGAAATAAAAGCAGGTTGGAATATACGGGTGCCCATATAATGTGCTGATCTTAACAGCACTTCACAATACACACTGACCAGGCTTCAAGTTGGACAAAGATGTTCACTTTGATTTTTCTCTTCTTGCTCCTGAACATTCCACTTCTTGTGTCCAGTATCACCCATCCCAAGTGCTTTTGGAGAATGAAGCAGAATAATGACAAGGATGGAGATTTGTTGACAGGTTGTATCTTCTTCCTTTTAAGAGTGCAGTGGCCTGTGGAGAAAGATTATTTCAACCACATTCTGAATACACAGTAAGTTTCTTTCTATTTTCTATGTAAATGCCATCATGAATATTTCATGGTGGGGAGGAAGATGAGAATCAGAGAAATGCTTTGAGCCTCTGTTCTGTTACCCAATCTGCAAACCAAGAAACAACCCCAGATTCTTTTAGAGACTCAATGCTCTTTTTCTACTTTTAATTTGTCCAGAGCGTGTTCTGTTTTTGTCCCAGTTATCCTCCTACATATTAGACTGTAAGTTGAGTGAAAAAAAGGACTCTATCTTGTTCCATAATACATACTCCTCCTTTGACAGTTTCCACCGCACAGTAGCTGGTCGTGTCTTACTGAATGAAACCCCACACTATTCAATGACTAGCATTCTAAATGAGTGTAACTAAATGACTGTCAAGTAGAGTCTGTGATGACCCTTTGATCACTATGTCACTCCTAATGCATGTGCTAGGACAACTAATATTTGTGGTACCCCCAGTACCAGAGAATTTTTCCATAGCTATTCAGTTACTCTCTCAGATGCTCTGCATGTGGTCACATTGTGCCTCCTAAAGCTGCATCAAGAACGAAGTAGGAGACCTGCCCATATGTGTTCCTGTTTTGCCGTTCTCCACCCATATCCATGTATAACTACAGGTCGTTAATTTCAAAGTCTAGTTCTTCACTCTCTCTTTAGGGTAAAGAAGGAATGTGTAGACTGAAAACGACATGCTTGCATTCTTTGAAATGTAGGGTCAGTAATAGTGGTGATTACTTACTTTCCTTGTCCCTTGCCTGAGTGACAGCAGTGGCATGTGATACTTGGCCACACTTGAGAACAGTTACCTACTAGCCCATCTTTGCTATTATTTAAGAAGCATGTGTCTCTTCTCCTTATGTCTAAGCTGTTTATTCTCTGACACTTATATCACATTTAACTCATATGTTTCTCTTCATGTAATTTTACTAGTTGTAACTGGCTGCATATTTTACCAATTTGGGCAATGTACACATTTTGATTTTGTGTACTGCGGATAGTTGTTTTCAAACATAGCACTTTAGTCCAGTAGTTTACTCTAACAGTTCAAGTAATTGATGCTTCTTAATGTTTAGTGTGCAGGAGTTAGTGTTTGAGATTCATAAGTTACAATATCGAATTCCTGTTCAGTGTTACTGACAATTTCAATGACATTTTTTATGGGAATAAAGAGTATAATAAGATGGTTTTTATTTTAAAAATGCATAGATGTATATCTGTATTTGTCCCTAAAGTTACCACAGTGGTACAATTTCTAAGTGGGAAACAGATTGTATTTAACTCTGAGTGAATCATTCTGAATGAAAGAGTATTTCTGAGTTTGAAGCTTACTGATCCGATAATACGAAATGAGTTAGAAGACAAGAGTGTTTTTCTTCTTCCCATACCCATAAGCACAAAATGTTATTGTTCTATGATTACTAACTTTCTGGCTATATTTATTTTCAAAATTTGTAAATATTTTCCATATGTTGCACACTTTATAATCTTTTAGTATACAAAAATGTAATCCTGACACAAATAAATCTCACTGCAATGTCCAGAAGTCCCTACTTTTCAATACAATGCCAGTGTTGTGAATTTGTAAGTGAGAATGTATGCAAAATGTGCTCTCTATGAGAAAGTTTATGGTGGTCAGATATATCAAGTATGATTACATTGAACATACTTGTATAAACATAAAATAGGTGAACAATACTGGAGTACATGCTCTTAATATCAGTATTTGGGAAATTGAACAGGGGTATCCCTGTGCATTTGATGCCAGGTCAGTCTAAAACCAATTGTCACTCAAAAGCATGGAATCTATTGCTCCTTTATGGCCTAAATGAGTAGATCTCATATGCACACACACTCACAGATGTATAACATATGTATAACAGACATATTCTGATATTTAAAATGATTACAAAATAAATCTTTCAAAAAATTTTGTGCCTGCAATAGATAAACAAGAAAGAAAAAAGAACAAGATAGGGATAGATATGAGGGAATATGTTAACTATATTACCAAATAATTCTCATGAATTATAAATACGTGAGCCAAATATTGTCCCAGAAAGACTACTGTGCATTAAACTGTTATACTTTGAATGCCATATCCAATTGAGTTTATTTCATAAAAATTACCAGAAAGTTGGCTCATGCACCATATGTATTTTTCACATTGTTCAATAATTTCAAAATGAATTCATCATCAGGTTTTCTGTTTTGTCAAAGACTGTGCCCTTGTATTTACCTTCTGAGCAAGCATGCAAACACAGAGATGGACAGCCCTCTCTGTGGAAAATGCAGTCTCATCTTATTTATGTTAGATGCACTCTCATCAACTTTTAAAGATTTTTCAAGCTTCCAGCTTCTCTGTCTTTGCAATCTCACAACACAGTATATTTGTTTCAATCATAGTAGATGGTTGGGAATACCATCCAGTACAGGATAAGCCTCATCCTGACTATAAATGATCATCTCTAGATTAGTGTTCCATTTACAGAGCACCAACTGTAGACTACCAGTTTGTCCTAGCCTTGGCTATCTCTGTTGTTGAAGTCAAAAGGAACCCTGATCTTTTATAAAATGTGACTCTACTATTTCCATTACCAACAGGGGGTATAATACTGTGTCACAATTATACAATCTTTTTTAATTTTTGAATAAAATTGTGAAACTCCCCCTAATTATGTCTCTAACAAAGACATCAGGTGTACAGTGGTGCTTACAGAACCTTAATGGGCAACATCTGTCATCATTGGGACATTCCTAGACCTCTACAAATGTCAGCAGGTGAGTTTTATTTGGGGTGATTTTGCAAGAAATCCTGTATTCACTGGTAGCTTTCCCAGATGCTAAGAAGAGTGTGAGGAGGAGACTGGCCTCACAGTCATGTCCAATTTTGTAGTTCAAGGGTACAATTCAGAGACTTGATGGTGCTTCCACATTTTCTTGTGTGAAACAGAGATGATGGAAAAAGTAAGGGGATTTTCTAGAATACTCACCAGAAGTGTGCTTGCAAGTTTTTAGTATTGCATGATACCTCATGCTGCTTCCTGTGTCCTAGGTCGTTTAGCTTACCTATGGACCCTTCCATCCTATCCTGAACGATCATGATCACTTTCCCTGTCTGTATCAGATGCCTCCCAAAGACACATCTCTAGGAGAGGCCATGATCTCTTTGATGCTTCACTTCAACTGGCTCTGGATTGGACTGTCCATCTTAGAAAATGATCAGACTACTTTATTTCTTTTACATTTGAGAACAGACATGAAAAAATATTCTGTTTCACCTTTGTGATCATGATCCCAGGCAAGAAGTATTTTTACATGTCAAGAGCTTATATGTATTATATCCAAATCATAACATATCCATAAATGTAGTTGTCATTTATAGTGACACAAACAGTATTCAAGCTGTGAGCCTTAGAATGTTGGAAATCTAGGCATACAGAGAATATGGGCTACCACTTCACAGTGGGATGTCACTACAAGTAAGAGATAATTCACATGACTCATTTCTTGGGACTCTAGCTTTTGCACACCAGTATGCTGAGATTTCTGGTTTTAAAATTTAGTCAAGACAATAATCCATCTCAAATACTCAGATGAATACCTGTAAAGTCCAGGTGGATTAATTTTAACTGTGAGGTCTTGGAATCTAATTGTAAGACACTGAAAAACTGCTCATCCAATGCCTTGTTGGAATGGCTAATAGTCAGGACTATTGACATGGCCTTTAGCTGTAGCAATGACACTGTATACAATGCTGTTCATGCTGTGTCCCTTGCCCTGCCTGAGATGCTTCTTTAACAAGAAGATAATCAGCCAATGGACAATAGCAAAAAACCTGTTATTAACTGCATTAAGGTAGTGTTTCCTCTATTGGGCAATATTTGGTCCCATCAGTGTCATTGTGCTGAAGAGCTTCTCAGGTGCTCAAATCTAGTGTATTAAGAAATATTCACCAAATAGAAACTTCTGAACATTTGTCTTTCTGAGGAAATAACTCAAAAGGGTGCTGTAAGTCTCTACTGCAAAGCCAATTAAGTGGAAGAAACAATTTATCAATGAAAATTAGTGATTATGTTACAAAGCACCCAAATAATATCAGCCCATCCTAATACTGAAAATATATCAGTTCTTAGTTATTAATGTTCTCCATGTTGAAAAGATGAGCCCTCATATATTAATTCTCAAATATGTTGTAATCAGTGTAGGAGATGGTTTTCACATCTGATTCTTCCCCCACTCTAGGCTTTGGGGACCTCACTTAGAACTCTGAGAGTAATTACACTAGAAATTGTGCTGTGATTCAGTACAGTGCATACATGCATATTCACATATGTGAATAGAGGTGTCTCACTGTGTATGGATGTATGTTTGTGTGTTCCTGTGTATCTGTGTTGCTTTACATATATGTAGGTTTGTGTCTACCTGTGTATCTATCTGTATTTGTCAGTGTATGTGTCTGTATGTGCCTATATGGGTATTTTGCATGTTTCTGTGTAGTGGTTGCACATACATATGTCTGTGTTGGTGTATATGGGTGTGGATGTGTGTGTCTGTTTTATGTCTTTGGATGTGGACATAAAATTGTCTGTGTCAGTGTCTCTCATTGTGGTTGTTTGTATCTGTGTATCTCTCCCTGTGTGTATTTTTCTGAAAATGAGTATATTGCTGTATTATGTATGTATTTTTTTATGGATAAGAGTATCTTTGTGTGTAGCAATGTGTGTGTGTATGTGTGTAGTTGTAACCTCTTGATCTAATTCAACAGTGTTACTGGTCTTACTTAATCTTCAAATTTTATATTGAGTAGATATAGAGAGAATAGACAGCCTTGTCTTCTTCCTAATTTTAGTGGGAATGGTTTGAGTTTCTCTCCATTTAATTAGATGTTGACTATAGGATTGTTGTAAATTGCCTGCATTATGTTGAGGTATGTTCCCTGTATTCCTTCTTTCCTCAAGACTTTTATGAAGGGCTGTTGGGTTTTGTCAAAGGCTATTTCAGCATCTGATGAGATTATCATGTGGTGTTTTTCTTTCAGATTGTTTATATGGTGGATTACATTGACTGATTTTCATATGTTGAACTATCCCTCAAAATCTGGGATAAAGTCTATTTGGTCATGATGGATGATCATATTGATGTGTTTTTGGATTCAGTTTGCACTTATTTGATTGAGTGTTTTACATCTATGTTCATAAGGAGAATTTTTTTTGTAATTTTCTTTCATTGTGGACTTATTTGTGGTTTGTGAATCAGATGATTGTGGCTTCATAAAGTGAAATTGGCAATCATTCTTCTGTTTATATTTTGTGGAATAATTTGAAGAGAATTGATGTTAGCTCTTACTGGAATATCTGGTAGATGTCTATCCTAAAGCCATCTGGATCTGGGACTGATTTGTTTTGGAGACTGTGAAAGACTACTTCTATTTCCTTAGGGTTTGTAGGTGCATTTCAACTGTTTGTCTGATCTTGATTAAATTTGGTAAGATGTATCTATTGAGAAAATTATCCAATTCTTTTATATTTTCCAGTTTTTTAATTACAAGTTTTCAAGTATGACCTAATGATTATTCAGATTTCCTTGATATTTATCATTATGTCTCTCTTTTAAATTCTGATTTGGTTAATTTGGATATGCTGTCTATCTTTTTGTTAGTTTGGATAAGATTTTTTTTTATTTTC
The DNA here is from genome assembly GCA_902168415.1 of Peromyscus melanophrys. NCBI lineage: Eukaryota > Metazoa > Chordata > Mammalia > Rodentia > Cricetidae > Peromyscus > Peromyscus melanophrys. The sequence goes on from CABHPR010145663.1 coordinate 49,386, forward strand.
TCAGAGATCCAATTGATGTTACATTTACTCTTTTTATTGTTCTCTTTTTTCTATTTTATTGATTTCAGACCTCAGTTTGATTATAATAGTGTCTATTCCTCTTGGATGGGGCTTAATTCTTTTTGTTCTAGAGCATTCAAGTGTGTTGTAAATTGCTAGAATCAGTTCTCTCCAATTTTTTTGTAAACAGCTAAAAAATGAACTTTTCTTTTACCAACACTGCCACTTTGTCCCACAAGTTTGGGTGTATGCTGTATTCATATTCATTTCATTCTCAGAAGTCATTAATTGCCTTGAATCCCTTAGTCCTTCATTAAAGTGTTCAGTTACAATGACTTGAAAAGCTTTCTGTTTTTTCTGTTATTGTTGATGTTCAGTTTTAATCTGTGGTAGTCTGATAGGATGCAGTGTGTAATTTCATTTTTCATGCATCCATTGAGACTTGTTTTGTGACCAACCATGTGGTCAGTTTTGGAGAAAGTTCCATGAGGTCCAGAAAAGAAGAAATACTTTTTGTGTTTGAGTGCAATGTTCTGTAGATATCTGTTAGGTCCTTTGATTTATAATGTCTAATAGCTTGAGTATTTCTCTGCTTAACTTTTGTCTAGATGACCTGACATTTGGACAGAGTGGGATATTGAAATCTCCGACTATCAATGTCTGATAATCAATGTGTGATTTAAGCTTCCATTATGTTTCTTTTACAAATGTGAGTGCCCTTGCATTTAGAGCGTAAATGTTGAGAAGTGAAACGTTATCATTGTGGATTTCTCATATGATAGACATGTAGTATCCTTTCTCATCTCCTTTCATTAATTTGGGTTTGGAGTGCATTTTGTTAGATGTTGGAATAGCTTCACTATCTTGTTTTCTAGGTCATTTTGCTTAATATATTTTTCTAGCCATTAGCTCTGAGGTATGACTTTTTTGATTTTGAGGTATATTTATTATTTCCAGAAGAAGGATGAATATTTTTTTCCAAATACAATCTGTCAGTCTGTCTCTTTTTATTTTAGAGCTGATACCACTGATATATCAATGACCAATGATTGCTAATTTCTGGTTTTTAATTGCTGTTGTTGATGGTGGTGTTTGAGTGTGTTTTGCTTCTTTGTTTTGCTGGTAAGAGATTATTTACTTCCTGTGTTTTCATGGGTGAAGTTAACTTCTCTAGTTTGACTTCTTCTATTACCTTCTATTACCTTCTGTAATTCTGTGTATGTGGGTAGATATTGTTTAAATTGGAATTTATTATGGAGTATCACATTTTCATTTGCTGGGTGTAGTGGTATGGGTTATCATCTGTGATCGCTTAGCTTTTGAAGGAAACCTGACCACATCATTCTGGATTTTATAGTTTCCATTGAAAAGTCAGATGAAATTCAGATAGGTTTGCCTATATATGTTAGTACACCCTTTTTATTGCAGTATTTAGTATTCTTCCCTTTTTAGGTATATTTAATGTTTTGATTATTTTGCAAGGGCATTCTTTTTCTGTTCCAGTCTATTTGGTGTTTTTTTTTTAAATTTTTTGTACCTTTATAGGCTTCTCCTTTCCTAGGTTAGGAAAATTTTCTTCTACAATTTTGAAGAAAATATTGTGGGGATTTGTAATGTGCTTCTTCTCATTCTTCTAGTCCTATTATTCTTATGATTGGCCTTTTCATAGTGTTCAAATGTTCCTGGAGGTTTTGTGTCAAGGATTTTTTGGACTTAACATTTCCTTTGATAATTATATCTATTTCTTCCAACATATCTCAATGCCTCAGATACTCTATTCCATCTCCTGTATTCTGTTGATGATTCTTATGTGTGTAGTTCCTGTTTGCTTACCTAGATTTTCCTTTTCCAGAATTCCCTCAGTTTTTGTTTTCTTTATTATTTCTAATTCATTTTTCAGGTCTTTTTTTATTAAGAAATTATTTATCATTTTACATACCAACCACTGATGCCCCTCTCTTCCCTCTTCCGGCCCCCCCAGCATTCCCCTCTAACCCATTCCCTATTCCCTCCTCTGACAAGATAAGGCTTCCTATGGGAAGTCAGCAAAGCTTGGTACATTCAGTTGAGGCAAGTCCAACCCACCCCCCACCCCCAGCATCAAGGAAGTGCAAGGTATCCAACTGTAGGTAGTGGGCTCCATAAAGCTGGTTCATGCATCAGGGATCATTCTGATCCTACTGCCAAGGGGCTCCTTAAACAGATCAAGGTATACAACTGCGTTGCTTATGCAGAGGGCCTAGTTGATTCCCATGGAGAATCTACAGGTGTTGGTTTAAAGTTTATCTTGGTTTGGTTGTCTCTGTAGATTTCCCATCATGACCATGATGCCTCTTGCTCATAAAATCCCTCTTCTTATTCTTTGATTATACTCCTGGAGCTTGACCTGTGCTTGACTTTAAAGGATTTCCTTATTTCCTACACTGCTTCATTTGTCTTTTCTTGTATTTCTTTCAGGGATTTATTCATTTCCTCCTTAAGGTCCTCAACCATCTCCAAAAAGTTGGTTTTCAGGTCTTTTTTATTCTGCTTCAGCTGTGGTGGAATAGTCAGGGCTGCTGTAGTAAGATAGCTGGCATTGCTAGTGACATATTGCCTCAGCTGCTGTTCATTGTATACTTACACTTGTGTCTAGGCGTCTAAGTCTGTGGTGAATATAAGCCTAGATGCTTATTTATAAGTTCTTATTTGGACGTGTTTTGTTCCTGTTTCTGTTTTCTCTTTTTTTTCCCTCCAGTGTGGCCTGAGGTTCTTCAAGGCATCTCCACTTGAGTTGGAGGAAAATATTCTGGTGCCTGAATTGGTCTCTTGTCCATCAGGGGGTCTCTTTCCAGGTTGGGGCTGGGGCACTTTGATGCACAGGGATTTGTGATTGTGGATAGAGTGGGACACCAAAATGTGAGATAGTATAGCGGTGGGCCTCCAAAGTGGACATCTTATAGTCCTACATGTTCTTCAGTTGAGCATATACTCACTCACAGTGAGTCCCTGGGGCATTGGGTCTGGAGAGTTATGGATGGGTGATAGCATTTGGGGGACAAAGACAGTGGAAGTCGTTCAAGGATGGGTGGCCTAACTAGAATTCTGGTGGCCATTGTTGACTCTGGTAGAGATGAGAAACTCTGTCCCATTTGGGGGCTGAGGATAATGTAGAAACAGGTATGGAGAACAGGGAATAGACAAGGCTGGCACTAAGAGAGAGACCTGGGAAGTTCAACATGCAAGTGGCCTATAAAGGGTTTTGTTGGCAGGCATGTTAAAGGGTAGAGACTTGATTGACAAGTGTATGGTTGGGTTGAATCATTGACTTGCTCTGTCACTGGTGCTTTATCTGTGGTGAACAGTCATTTGTTCATCTGCCCAGGAACCTACAATGTTCAAAGCATATGTAAAAACCGTAAAACTTTTCTGAACAGTCAATTAGCAAAAAGTAAGGAAATATTAAAAGTAAAATTACTCAGATGCTTCTTACACTGCTACAAAAGTTGCATCATGGGATTATGTTACAACCTCTGTTATAAACACACATCAAGTTTACTTTGCACCATGTACTCCTTTAAATCATGCATGCTAATAGACTAACTGCAGATCATTACCTTTCCCTCCACTCCAACAAATCCAATCTCACAATCCATTCCCCAGATCAGCAGCAGGCTACATGTTGGGCAATCAGTTCTCTACTTCTGACCCTGTTGCCAGTGGAACACAGAAATCTTCCCCTCCTAGCTTTCCTCCTGTCATTCATTGCTTTAACACAGCCCCTAATTCAAGGAGACATTCCCTGGATACTTATGGTCCACTCCAGGAAGGGAAGTATAACACCTAACTGCAAATGTTCACCTCTCCTTCAGTTCCTCAAAAAACCAATGCTATGTCATATACCCAGTTTTGTAGCTGGTCACCTGCTTCAGCCCAGCCACATCAACTTCTCAAGGGAATCATACAGATCTTCCTCACCAAACTTCCTTCTCCATACTGTATGCTTTTTTTCTAGTCATGCAAACTGAGCAACTATACCTAGGGAACACTCAGGAAACTGTGGCCAGAGAAGCAGATTGGCAATCCATGGATATTCACCTCTCCTTTCATTATTCCCCTGTCAAATCACACATTACCATCCTCAGTTTTATAACAGACGTTCTGTTCTGGTCTTTCCTGAGTCTCTATTGTATTCCTAGGGGACTAAGACATACTGGAGGACAAACCTAATTTACTTGCTTCAAAGAAACCAACCTTTCCCATATCCCTACATGGCCCTTCTTCATTAATCAGTCTCAGCTCCCAGTACCTAAAAATATATTTTACATGGGAACCTCAGTGAACAGGCCTCTCAGCACAGCAGAAATTTTCTACCAAACAACATACAGCCACCAAAAACAATGACAAAATCAAAGTAACAGAAAAAAATACGTTCCTGGTGCATGAACAGGCTTTTTGGAGTCCACTACCTATGATGGGACACATTGCACAGCCTTGAACCAGGGGAAGGGGCTTGGACTTACTCATACTGCATGTGCCACCCCATGAGAGGCCTTGCCTTCTTGTGGGGAGGAGTGGGGTGTGGGTTGTGAGGGGGAGGGCAGGAGGCTGGAGCAGGAAAGAGGGGGGATCTATGATTCATGTGTAAAATGAATGGAAAAATTTTCTTAATTAAAAAAACCATACTCATTCATATCTCTTAATGGTAATGGTCTCAAATCCCTAATAAAAAGCCTCAGAATAATAGAATGGACATGAAAATATGACCCATCTATTTACAGCATCCAACAAATACTCCTCAATGTCAAGGACAGACATTACCTCAGGTTAGGAGGTTGGAAAAAATATTCCTATAAATTGAACCTAAAAACATATTTGTTTATTCATTTCAATATATAAAAAATAGTATTCAAATCAGAACTAATCTGAAGAAATAGAGGAGGATGCTATATACTCATCAGAGTAAATACCCATGAAGGTGACATTTCAATTCTTAACATGAATGCCCCAAAACAAGGGTATTTAAGCTTGCAAAATAATTACTACTATAGTTTCACATATTGACCCTTACACATTTATAGTGGGAGATTTCAATACCCCACTCTCAATAATGGCCAGGTCAGTCACACAAAATATGAGAAATACTGGAACTATCAGACTTTTTAAACTAAATAGACATAACAGATATTAACAGAACATTTCTCACAAACAAAAAATATAAAGTGTATTTTGCACCTCAGAGATCTTTCTTCAAAATTGACCATATACTAAGACATATAGCAAGTCACAGTACTTACAAGAAAATTAAAAAAAAACCTCACTACATTCTGACAGATCATCATGGATTAAAGCTGGATATTAAAAAAAAAAACAACAGCAACAACTGGAAGCTTGCAATATCATGGAAACTGAAAAATTCTCTAATGAATGAAAAATGGATCAAAATAGACATGAAGAAATTTAAGACATTCTAGCATTCAATGAAACTGAACACACAGTATACCTGAACATATTAGACATAATGATAAACTTTGTAAGAGGCAAGTTTATGTCACTATGTGCCTACCTAAAAAAATATGTATTTTCATATTAGTTATTTAACAACACACTAGAAAGCTCTAGAACAAAAAGAAATAACGACACCAAAGTGTAGTAGACAGAAAGTCATAATCAAACAGAGATAAAATCAGTAAAATATAATCAATGAAAATAATACAAAAAGAATTGAGAGAAAGGAAAAAATCAATATGGTCAATATATATTCAAAATTATGTAAAATGTGGAGATTGAATAATTATATTCAAATTAATCAAATCAGAAATGTAAGTGGAGGGGGCTTAACAACAGACAAATGAGAAAATCCAGATAATCATATGGACATCCTTTAAAAATCTGTATACTAACAAAGAGCAAATTCAAAATAAATGGATAATTTCCTCAATGCATTCATATAAACAATTTACACAGGACTTAAAGAACTAGTGAAATAGAAACAGTCATTAATATTCTCATAATGATAAAAGGGCAGAGCCAAATAATTTTAGTAGAGAATTCTTCCAGACTTTTAAAACGAGTTAATGCTAATACCCCTAAATTATCCCCCAAAACAGAGAAGGAATATTGCTCAATTCATCTTATGAGGCCACCATCACAGTGATAGTTAAATCACATTTAGATATTAACAACTAAAAGGGATTGCATACTAATTTACCTTATGAACATTGATACAAAAATAACATACCAAGTCTAAGAATACATAAAAAATATTTACTATTATATTTAGTAGGCTTCTTCTCTGAGCTTCAAGGATGTTCCAATATATGAAAATCAGTAAGTGTATTCCATAAAGTAAAAAAACAGAGATTCATTGCATCAGCTGCAGAAAAGACCTTTGACAAAATCCAACACCCCTTCACGACAAAAGCCCCGGAAAAATTAGGGATACAAGGGACATACCTCTACATAATGATGGTAGTTTACAGCAAGCCTATAGCCTACATCAATTTAAGTGGAAAGAAACTAAAAGAATTCCCCTAAAATCAGAAAGAGGACAAAGTTGTCCAATCTCTACATACTAGTTAAACATAGTATTTGGTGTCTTACCTAGAACTACAGGAAAACTGAATGATATTGGGGGGAAAATTCAAATAGAAGAATTAAAGTAATTATTTGCTAATGCTATGGAACAATAAGAAAATGACCCTAAAAATTCCAGTGGGGAACTCCTACATCTAACAAAACACTTTCAGGAAAGTAGAAGGAGACGTAAATTACACATAACAATCAGTAGCCCTTGTATACACAAATGCTAAATGGATTGAGAAAGAAATCAAGGAAACAATAACTATTACAATATCAAAAAAAATACCCATAAAATTTCTTGGAGTAACCCTAACGAAGCAAGTGAAAGACTTGTATAATAAAAGCTTCAAGTCTTTGAAATAAGAAATTGAAGAAGGAATCAAAATTTAAAAAGATCTCCTATGCTCATGAATTAAATAGATTAACATAGAAAAAATTGACAGCTTACTGAAATCAATCTACTGATTCAATTAAATGCATATCAAAATTTTGACACAATTATTTCTAGATCTAAAGAGGAAAAATTTAGGTTTTAGAAAGCCCGAGCTCACCTACTCTGTTGATTGGATGGCCGAACACCCTACCTGTCATGATAGAACTCTCATCCAGTGACTGATGGAAGCAGATGCAGAGATCCATAGCCAAACACCAGTTGGAGCTCCAGAAGTCCAATTGGCGGGAGAGAGGAGGGATTCTATGAGTAAGAGATATTGAGACCATGACTGGAAAAAGCACAGGGACAAATAGCCAAATTAGTGGAAACACATGAGCTATGAACTGATAGCTGAGGAGCCCCCATGGAACAGGATCAGGCCCTCTGGATAAGCGAGACAGTTAATTAGCTTGAATGATTTAGGAGGGCCCCAGGCAGTGGGACTGGGACCTGTCCTTAGTGTATGAGCTGGCTTTTTGGAACCTAGGGCCTATGCTGAGACACTTTGCTCAGCCGTGGTGTAGGGAGGAGGGTACTGGACCTGCCTCAACTGAATCTACCAGGCTGAGCTGAATCCCCAGGGGAGACCTTGCCTTGGAGGAGGTGGGAATGGGCATGGATTGTGGGAGAAGGCAGGGATGGGGGGAGGAGGGAGGACAGGGGAATCCGTGGCTGATATGTAAAATGAAATTAATTATAAAATAAAATTTAAAAAAAGAAAATACAGAAAACTCAAGAAAGCTAAAATAGTCCTTTAAAACAAATCATGAAGTCAGATATACCAACAGAAATAAGGGCAGCATCCTCAAAAAAAATAGTGATCAACCTGTACATTTGTATGTAGAAGAATGAAGAGAGATTCATGTTCAACAACCTTCACAAAGTCTAGGATGAATGAATTAAAACTTCATATAAAACCAGATACAATAAACCTGATAGAGGAGAAAGTGGGGTATAGCCTTGAACTCACCAACACCAGAGATTACTTTTGAAACAGAATAATGATATGGTAGGCACTAAGATCAACAATTCATAAATGTAACGTTAGGAAATTAAAAACATCTCTGAGGTAAATGACACATTTATTCAGATAAACAGTAGCTTACAGAATGGGGAAAATGTTTTATCAACTCCCCATCTGACAGAAGCCAGTGTCCAAAGTATAGAAAGATGCCTACAAAAATTCCCAGGTAACCAACAGGCCATGCCTGCCAGAAATCAAGGTAGAATACCTGCAGTCTTTATTTTCTCCTTCTTTCCCCCAGATCCAACCCCCAAATTCTGGTCATAAGCTTTGCAATAGATCTCCTGTGGCAGCCTTCACAGCCCTACTGTTTTCATTTCCTGTGAATCCCCCAGATCTTCCCTTTCTAACATTCCTTTTACCACTCATTGCTGTATGAGAGCACCCAAATACATCAGGCATATATTGCTTAACCAAAGTCCACACCTCCTCAAATATCATCAGGGTTTCCCATAAATCTTTGGTTTTTTATTTTTTTTATTTTTTATTTTTATTTATTTATTTTTTTAGTTAAAAGGGAGGTTTATTTTATGGGGTAACTCATGAATGAAGGGATAGGTAACAGGGTTTGAGAAAGGTGTAGCGCAGTCCTGCAGTGATCTCTGGAGAACTCTGCTAGGTCTACCTCCAGCGTCCAGGGTCCAGGAACCAAGAGAGCCGGCGCATCCGGATCTCAGGTCTTCAGGGTCCTCTCTTGACCCACTTTGTAGGTGTGACAGTTACTGAAGCCTCAGTGGGGGTTGGAACTTCCAGATCAAAGCTGGAATGGCTACCCACTACATCAATGGGCACCCCCCCAGAGCATAGTAAGCTATGGCAGGCAGGTCTCCATTGTCAAACTCAGCTTTGCCTGGCATTTTGAGTATTTACATTAAAATTATATTGACAAATAACTATTCATATAGTTCCAAGAAGATATAAGACTAAGAAAGCTGAATTAAAAGAGAGATGAAATTATAAGTAAAATAAGAAACAACCTGACTTTTCTTCACCCTATAACAGAAACCTAAGGGAAATCTATTTTAGGACCACTTGTTCCCTTTTGAAAATTCTAGTTAGGAAACAGTGGTTCTGAAAGTCTGTCTTTTGCACCTGCTTGCACCTTTCCCCCAGTTTTCCATACCTTTACCAGAATTGCACTTTTATTTGCTTGAATTCACTACAATAATTGGTCAGTTTTTTTAAATTTTATAATTTAATTTAATTTTACATATCAGCCATGGATTCCCCTGTCAATGTTCTCCTTAGTTAAAGGTAAGACTATTTTTGCCAGGACTATTCCAGCTAATTGATGATGTCTCAATATTCCTTTTAAAATCAAGTCAGAGATCTTTTCCATATATGTTTTAAATTTTTTATTCTGTTTATTTGATAGAAATATCTATTCCAATATATCTTTCCTCAGCATTAAAATTCCTGTAGGAGAATTCTTAGAGAGTAAAATAACTAAAATGCATTCAAGTTTTGGATCTACAAGGTCCACATTTCCTTCCTGTACTTTCTTTTCTACCAAGGCCAACTCTCTCTCAGCTTCAGCTGATAATTCTCTTGGACTACTTAAGTCCTTGTCACCTTCTAATGTTTTGAACAAATTACTCAGTTCATATTTTTTTACCCCAACAAAAGTTCATAATGAGAAAGATTTCCAAATAATCTCTGAAAGTCATTAAGAGTCCACAATTGATCTCTCCGAATTTGCAGCTTTTGTGGTCTAAATTTTTGTAGACCTATTTTATATCCTAAATAATTAATAGTATCTCCTCTTTATATCTTTTCAGGAGCAATTTGTAGTCCCCAACAAGGCAAAATTTTCTTTATATCTTCAAATATTCTTTCTAAATTATCAGCAATTGAATTGGCTAGTAAAATTTTGTCCATGTAGTGATAAATTATAGACAGGAAATTATTTACATATTACTTCCAATGGTTATTGTACAAAATATTGGCACAGGGTTGGGCTATTCAACATTCCCTTTTGGAGAACCCTCTATTGATATCTTATAACTGGTTGAGAATTACTATAAGGAGGCACCATGAAGGCAAATCATTCTCTGTCTTTTTCTTTTAAGGGTATTAAAAAGCAACAGTCTTCTAAATTGATAACTACAAAAGACCTTTTTTAGGTAACAGAGAAGGCAAAAGAATTCTAGATTATAGAGAGCCAATTGGTTGAATTACTTTGTTAATTGCTCTTAGGTCTGTTACCATTCTCCATTTATCAGATTTCTTTTTAATAACAAATACAGGAGAATTCCAAGGGCTGGTTGATTCTTCAATATGCCAAGCATATAACTGCTCTTCTAAAGCCTGCAGTTTCTCTCTTGTTAAAGGCCATTGCTGAACCCATACAGGCTTGTCTGTTAACCATTTTAAAATTAGAGATGTTGGTGTCTTTGGAAGATCAGCAGTTGTTGTTCCCTGTTTTTGTACCATCTGGATGGCTGGTGACTGCTCTTTAGAATAATCCCTCCTAATATTTCTCTCAGAAACATGTGCTACTTTATGATTTGTTTCTGGGGTTGGAAAAATGTTAATCTGAGTATTCCATCATTGTAATAGATCACTGCCCCATAAGTTCATAGCTATATTAGCCACATATGGCTTTCATTTTCCTCTCTGTCCTTCTGGTCCTATACGTTTGAGCCATCTTGTGCTCTGTTTCACTTGAGATAATGTTCCATTCCCTAACAGCTGAACATATACCTCCTGCAGAGGCCAATTTGGATGCCAAAATTCTGGTACTGTTATTGTCACATCCGCACCTGTGTCTACTAATCCTTCCAAGAAAACATCAATTATTGATATTTTTAATTTTGGTCTTTGTTCATTTAGAGAAGTTTGTCAAAAATTTGCTTTATGGTTTCTCCTGAATTTTCCATTCTTTCTCCTGTAGCTGTTCTATCACCTCGAGCAGCATCGTTTATTCCAATAGTAATTTGGTTTTTAAATTGCTCTGATTAGGGGTTTCTTCTATGATGGCAGAAAGGTCTAAACTGAATTTGTTTTGGCCCACATGAGGCCCCTCTGGGAGTTTCCCAAAGGCAGAGGCAAGGGATTACCTTGTCTGTTTCTTATTCATCTATATTTGTTGGTCCAATGTTTATCCTTACCACACCTTCTGCATAATCTAGAATGGAGGGACATTCTGTTGCCAATGTTCCTTGAATAGACATTTGTTGTAGGAGTGCCCTGTTTACACTACCTTTTTAAAAGTCTTAGTTTACCATAACTAAAACATCTGACATTAATTTCCCTCAGTGCTTTTGAAATTACTTCTCCTATCCACATCTCATCATGGTCATGAGATTCAATATTATTTGTATCCCTGATCCCATCAACCAAAGGTGCTGATCTTACCTTTAATGGCCTGATTATTCTTTTGCATTCTTTATTTGCATTCTCAAAAGCCAAACATTCAATTATTATCTGTCTAGCTTCTGAATTTGGTATCATTCTCTTTACTGCTGATGACAGCCTTTGTAAGAAGTCTGTGAAGTATTCTCTGGGACCCTGTATAACTTTGTGGATGATTCAATTTTTTACTACTTCCTCAATTCTGTTCCATGCATCCATGGCTTCCATGTGACATAGTATTAAGGTTTGTTTATCATATAAACTTTGTCTTTGTATATCAGTATATTCACCTTCTCCAAGCAGCTGATCCTGGGAAATTTCCACACCTCTAGTTCTACATTGTTCTATTGTTTTAGCCTCCTCCTTAAACCATGTTCTCCACTATAATTGTGCTTCAGACTCCAGGACAGCTGTTACCAATTCTTTCCAGTGCTAAGGAGTAATCCTGTTACAAGTTTGCCATGAGTTTAACATTTGCTTTACAAGTGGAGAATGCATGCTATATGATACTATAGCTTCCTTAAATCTCCTGAAATATAACATTTCCATTGGAGTCCAATTAGCTTGTACACACACTTGAGCAGGTATTTCTTGTAAGGTTACCAGATAGATTAAGTTTGGTTTTTTGAAAACAGGCTTTCTCTCTGTAACCATATAAGTCAATCCTGAAATAATTTCACCTTTCAATTATTCTGCCTAGGTCTGAATTTCTCTATAAGTCATTTTAACAGGTTTTTCTAAAGTCAAAACTGAGTTAGTTTCACCTTTGAATTTTTCTGTCTTGGTCTGAATTTCTCTGTGTTTCAGTTTAACAGGGTTTTATTTTATTTTATTTATTTTATTTTTATTTATTTATTTATTTATTTATTTATTTATTTATTTATTTATTTATTTATTTATTTATTTATTTATTTATTTTTAGGTTTTTCGAGACAGGGTTTCTCTGTGTAGCTTTGCGCCTTTCCTGGAACTCACTTGGTAGCCCAGGTTGGCCTCGAACTCACAGAGATCCGCCTGGCTCTGCCTCGAGTGCTGGGATTAAAGGCGTGCGCCACCACCGCCCGGCCAGGTTTTTTTTTAAAGCTTTTTTCTTGTCACTTAAATTGAGCAACTTTTTTAATAATGTAATAAGGATGATTAAACAAATAATATTCATAATTGATGTTACACATATTCCATAAACAATAATTATCCTCTCATTTAATTATTTCATTTTCAGACTGCCTAATATGTTATCAAAAAAAGACCAATTTCACTCTGTTGCAAAAATATTTCCCATTATATTCATGTGAGAAAAAATTTATCTTTTAACTAGCTTCTCCAGTTAAGATATCTTAATGACTTACCAAGTCTGCCTAGAACAGTAGAAGTCCATGGGAATTTCAAGGCAGCTAGCTAGCATGGTGGCTTTCCAAAATGAGAATCCAAAGAGAGAGAGGGAGAGAGAGAGAGAGAGAGAGAGAGAGAGAGAGAGAGAGAGAGAGGGGAGAGAGAGAGGGAGAGAGAGAGAGAGAGAGAGAGAGAGAGAGAGAGAGAGAGAGAGAGAGAGAGAGAGGGAGCGAACACCTATTACCCACCAGGAGAAAAAAAAGCTAAAGAAAGTCTAGTCACATGCTATGGCCTGAGCCAAACCAGGCTTAATTCAGCGGCTCTTTAATCCCACAAGCAGTCCAGTCTTGCAGCTCTGTCCCCTTGCAGCTCTGGCCAAATGATCTGGCCAAGATGGGGCCTGCAAGGCCACAGCCAAGTTGCTGTTTTTTGAATTCCTGCCCCACAGTTGTCAACAAATGTAGCTGAATTCCTAAGCAGTCTTATTAAATACAAAATATGGAGCCAAATATAGTGATGAAAGCCTTAGAGATCAGGGAAATAGGAAGGGCCACAAGCTAATCTTATCTCACCATATCACAGCTTTCAAATTGTGTGCTACTTCCTGTCTACCTGTGTGTTTATTGCCTTGCTGTTCTGCCCACTCACTGGCTCTTAGTCCAGCTACCTTGCTTCCTGGTCACTGCCTGTCTGTTCAGACCTCCAGGTCTCTATGGTTGGTACTGGGATTAAAGGCTTGTGTCACCATGCTTGGCTCTGTTCCTTAGTATGTCCTTGAACACAGGGAGACCCTGCGTGCCAAGTGATCAGATTAAGGCATGTGCTACCACTGCTTGACTTTTCTGTTTGCTTCAATGTCTTGTTATTTCCTCTAATCTGCAGGCAAACTTTATTTATTAACATACAAATAAAATATGACCACATCCAGATTATTATGTCATTCCACCTCACAGCACAGGACATTTCTTTCAGTATTTGGGGCTGGTTGGGAGTACCATCCAGTTCAGGATGCTCCTTCTATTTACTACAAAGGATTAATTATCTTTAGATCTTTGTCCGTAATGAATATTATACCTTCTTACAGAACACTAACTGAAAACAACAAGTTTCCATTGGCCTTAACTTTTTCCGTGGATGAAGTCAATAGGAACCCTGATCTTTTGCCAAATATGTCATTAGTATTTCAGTGGCCCAAAGGTGGTTGCAAGACTGTGTCAAAATTACACAGTTTCATGCCTTTATCTGAAGAAAATCATTATACTCCCCCTAATTATAAGTGTAATGAAGAGATTACATGTGTAATGGTGCTGACAGGACCAAATTTGGAAACATCTGTGATGATTGGGACATTGCTGGACCCCTACCTATCTCAACAGGTGAGATTTTTGTGGTGTGGGTTTGCAAGAAATTGTGACTCTGTTGGAACAATACCAAAATGCTAAGAAGAGTGTGTGGAATTATGTGAAACAGTGTGGTTCAAGAGTACTATCCAGAGACTTGATGTGGCTTCATTTCCTTTTTTGAAGTTGAGATGAGGGAAAAAATAATAGGTAAGAGGTTTTATAGAACTCTTTGCTGAAAGTGTGTTTACAAGTTCTTAGAAGTGCATATTACCTCATGCTACTCCCTGTGTCCTAGATACTTCAGCTTACCTATGGACCTTTCCATACCATCCTGAGTGATCATGAAAAATTTCCCTATCTATATCAGATGGCCCCCAAGGACACAGCTCTACCCCTGGCAATGATTTCTTTGATGCTTCACTTCAACTGGAACTGGATTGGACTGGCCATTTCAGACAATAACCAGGGTACCCAATTTCTCTCACATTTGCGAACAGAGATGGAAAGAAATGCAGTCTGCTTTGCCTTTGTGAGCATAATCCCAGTCAATATGCATTTATACATGTCAAGAGCTGAAGTATATTATAACCAAATCATAACATCATCTGCAAATGTAGTTATCATTTATGGTGACACAGACAGTACTTTAGCTGTGAGCTTTAGAATGTGGGAATCTCTAGGTATTCAGAGAATATGGGTGACTACCTCACAATGGTATGTCACTACAAGTAAGAGAGACTCCACAGTTGGCTCATCCCATGGGACACTAGCTTTTGCACACCACCATTCTGAGATTTCTGGTTTTAAAACTTTTCTCCAGACATTGAACCCTCTGAAATACACAGATGAATACCTTGCAAGGCTGGGATGGATGAACTTTAACTGTGAAGTCTCAGCTTCTAAGTGTAAGACACCGAAGAATTGTTCATTCAATGCCTCATTACAATGGCTAATGGGGCAGACTTTTGACATGGCCTTTAGTGATGAAAGTTATGACATATATAATGCTGTGTATACTTTGGCCCATGCTGTCCATGAGATGCTTCTTCAACATGTGGATAACGGGAATGAACACTATGGTAATTGCTTGAAGGTAGTGTTTCTTCTATTTGATGAAATTATGTATTATCAATACCATAGCCTTTAAGAGTCTGTCAGATGCCCCAGATTACTGGGTTAGCAAATATTTAATCAAATAGAAATATTTCTGAAAATTTTTCCTTGTAAGGACTTAAAGCTAGAGTCTGATATAAATCTTAGTACAAAAGCAATGGAGTGGAGGACACAATTTATCAAGGAATATCAGTGAATATGTTACAGAGAACCTGAATATCATTTCACCTCTTCTAATTCTGGAAACATAACAGTCCTTACTCATTAAACCTCCTCATGATGAGAAGATGAGCCCTTGTTCTTCAATTGTTAAATATACGGTAATCAGTGTATTGAGATGGTTTTCAGAAGTGTCCTCAACTGATAGTACCCTACTGTAGGCTCGAGGGACCTCCTTTGGCATTCTGTGAGTACTTACACAGGAAACAGTGGTGGTGTTATATATTTCAGAACATACATGTGTCCATGTGTGTGAAAGAATGGTTCTCACTCTGTATTGGAGCATGATCTTATTTTCTGTGTATCTGGGTTGCTGTATATATTGTGTGTCTGTCTATCTGCATATCTATCTGTGGAACTGAGCATAAATTTGTCTTGTGTCAATGTCTTTGTGTATGTGTGTTTGTTTTGTGTATATCTTCCTGTGTATTTTTCAGTACATGTGTCTACATGTCAGTACTGTGTGTTTTGTGTATGTGCTTGCACATATGAATATCTGTGTTTCTCTCTCTCTCTCTCTCTGTCTCTCTCTCTCTCTCTCTCTCTCTCTCTCTCTCTCTCTCTCTCTGTCTCTCTCTCTCTCTCTGTGTGTGTGTGTGTGTCTGTCTGTCAATCCGTCTTTGACTGTGAGCATAAATTTGTATATGTCAATTTCTTTCCATGTGGCTGTTTCAATATGTGTATGTCTCCCTGTGTGTATTTGTCTATAAATATGCATTTATACATGAGCCTCTGTGTTTTTCAGGTTTCTGTTTCTGTGTGTCTGTTTGGGTTAGTATTACTGGCTGTTTCTGATTGGAAATTGATGTGTGTGTCTCACACTCACACACACACACATACACACATATATATTTATATATATGTATGTGTGTGTATTGTATGTATCTGTATTATGGATGTATGTATATATGTGTGAATGGATGTGAATCTCTCTCTCTGTGTCTCTCTCTCACTCTGTGTGTGTGCATTTTTCTTACCAATGTTTAGTGTCCGCATGTATGTCTGTGTTTCTGTTTGGTAGTTTCCTCTGAAAGAATTTAAATTCTAGGAATGTTATGATACTTTTATTATTCCATTTACTTTTATTGTATTTCTCCCCTGGACACCTTCATTAACATTGCTTTTAAGAACAAATCAGTATATGTTTTCTGACATCAAGGAAGGGCACACACAATATAGAATGCTGCCTCTCTTTCAGCTGCACTACTTTCTGAGGAAGACTCACTTCACTAATCCTATTGGAGAAAAAGTGAATATGAACCAGAGAGAAAACCTGCAGGCTGAGTATGACATTTTCCAGATTTGGAATTTCCCAAGTGGATTTGGATTTAAGGTGAAGATAGGAGAGTTTAGTCCATATTTTCCAAATGGTCATCAGATCCATTTATATGATGATGTGATAGAGTGGTCCACAGGAAGTAGACAGGTGGGTCTGACCTAACTGTAATCATTTCTGTCACACAGTGGTAACACTGTCAAGTGGGTCCATTTGTGCTGCCTTTTGACTGGTGAAATGAAATACTGTCTCCATTAAGAAGCATTTTCTAGTCTCATAATTTATGTTTGTTCTTTTCAGTTTTTGATGTGACATTTTGTTAATTCTTTGAGGGTGTCAGACATGCATACCATGCATACAGTGATTTTTTTTATCATTCCAGAACATGTTTCTTGTTTTTAATACAAAAAGAAAATTGATTGTTACCACTGTACTATATTATTTCCAGTAAAGTGAACAATATCCTCTTGATGCCATTCTTATTACTACACAGTGATTGTCCTTTTTACTGCTGAACCTTTGAAATAGATTCTGGAAGACTGAGACTAAATGTAAGGAAGAATAAAGTAAACATATGCAAACCATTAATTATTATTATTATATTATTTGCCTTAAGCAGTTTTACCAATAGGTCCTAAATTGCCAACATCTCTAACCAAATATTAAGATAATGTTTCCATGGCCCATTTGGATACTTTAAGAATTATAACTTTGTTTTTAATTTCTTTCTTTCTTTTTTCTTTTAAATGTGTATGGGTGTCTTGTCTGCAAATATGTCTGTGCAACCCTGGTTTGTGTAGTGCATATAGATGCCAAAACAATGACTTGGATCTCTGAAATGTAGAGACAGCTTAGTGCCTCACAGTGGATGATGAAAGTCAAACTTGAACTCTGTATATATGAGCAGCAATTGTTATAGAGAGCTGAGCCAATTCTCCAGCCTTGAATCATGTCCTGTAAAAGATTTACTCAGTAGAGAACACTTCTTGGTCCCATTAGTTCTTTTATAGTTCTCTCAAACAAACAAGGGTATGCCTATTTTCCTTATCTGTGTGGGGAGGAGGTATTATTAATAGTAAAAGAAATGGCTTTGGAAATTTGTAAATGATGTATACTACTATGAATCTAACGTATATTGTAGGAATGAATTCTGATGTGCATAGTCTTAAGGTATCCAAATCAAACATTCAGAAAATAAAGTAGCATGTAATTTAAAGAGGCTAACTCCAGAAAAGCCTTCAAGCTTAATCCAAAGTTATATCTCAGGTAGACCAGTTAGTATACAATCTACGAAAATTATTGTTTGTCAGAATGACAAGCAGAGTTGTTATCAGGGTGAAGGACATATGAGCTGAAGGTACAGCTACTGAACTACATATCCATTCAGAGAGCAGCAATAAAATTTCAAGTGTGCTCTAACCAAGCCTCACTTGAGCATTATGAAAACATCCACTGGAGGAATACAGAAAATTAAGACTAATACAACCATTACTCTACTCCCAGATAGGAAAATTTCAATGCAGAAACAGGAAAAAAATAGAAAGTCACCAAAGCAATGCAACACCAAATGTTGCCGTCATAGCCTTAGTTATAAGTATGTTCAATGACCTACTGAAAAGAGAAATTGAAGAATGATTATACCAGTGTTCCAGAATGCCAAACAGGACACAAGTCACATTTAGGACAATGCAATGAGATCACAAAAATTTGCATGCAATAAGGAACTGAGAGAACATGTGACAGATGCATTCCTAAATGTACAAAATTATGAAAAAGTCAAACTAAAAAATGAAAGGAAATAAAAAAAATCCAAAATATCTCAGCAAAAATTTTCTCTAAAGGAATATTTAAAGTTGAAGACAAGTTGGCAGCCTTGAAGACAAGGCAGAAGAATTAGAATATTGAAACTGTGACAAAGCTAAAAGTAAGGACAAATGAAAGATATATAGGACTAGGGGGATACCATTAAACAATCAAATTATAAAAAATGGAAAGAAGAGAACAAGAAGGACTCACCATGGCATCAACAGTATATCCAGTAAAATATAGTAATAATTTTCCAAAAAATATTGAGACCTGTGACCATCTTGAGGCAGGACACTTAATATCAGAAAAGAACCTTCCTGTCACATATCTTACTTAAAGTTTGATTTATACATATAAAGAAAACAAATTGAAGGCTGCAAAGAGAGAAACCCATTTCATAGAAAGGCCCCTTCTTGATAACAGCAAATTCCTTCATGAACTCTCTTAAAAGGGGAGAGTAACAGTGATTCAATCTAAGCAGTTAGAAATATAACTGTCAAACCCAGTTACTGTACCCAACAAAGTGATTTATAGTCAAAGGAGG
>CABHPR010145665.1:5546-18993 GCA_902168415.1 Peromyscus melanophrys
CACACACACACACACACACACACACACACACACACACACACACACACTTATTTACTTAAAATTTGTCAGTTTATTTCTATAATATAGATTTAGAAAGTATTTGAATACTTGACTTTATAATGTAATTTTTTCTCAATAACCTTTCCCTTCAAAATGCACAGTGTGGAGGTCATGTTTTCATGTAAATGTCACCCATACTTCATGCCTTTGCACAAGTGATTTCTGAATCCAAGTCATGGTGTATCCATAAGGCTTTTTCACACATATTAGAGATTGTTTTCTAAAATTTCCCCTAAGGCATCCCCCCACCCTCACTATCATCACTTGA
The DNA here is from genome assembly GCA_902168415.1 of Peromyscus melanophrys. Lineage (NCBI taxonomy): Eukaryota > Metazoa > Chordata > Mammalia > Rodentia > Cricetidae > Peromyscus > Peromyscus melanophrys. The sequence continues at coordinate 5,875 of CABHPR010145665.1, forward strand.
CATTTTAAAATAAAAAATTATATTCAAATGTCTTTATTTTAAAATACACTCATTCTTACTATAAGAAAACTGAGAATATTATTTGAGTAAAATTTCAGATCAAAATTATTCTATTTCAGCCATAAATGCTTGAATTTACTAAGTTCACACACGTACATATTTGCCTATGTATGCATACAAAGAAATATACGTATAGCTTTAGAATTCACTTTTGTGTGTGGGTATGTCTGTATATGTGTGCGTCCATGTGTTTGTGGGTGAGTTTGCACATGTATGCTGTGCACACGGAAGCCAGAGGTTAACTTCAGTTCCTCAGGAAGCACCAGTCACCAGGTAATTTGACTTAGGCCATTCATTTAACCTAGTGCTCACTGATTTGGCCAGGGAGCCCCAAGGCTTCTCTTCTCCCAGGGGACCACAAGTAAGCAGGACCACACTCACTGTCTCTTATGTGGGCTCTGGGTACCAGACTCAGGGTCCTCATGCCTGCAATGCACACACTTCACAAATGGAGCCATCTTCCAACCTGATGTTTAGAATTCCCAGAAGTGACTGGAGACCTCTCATCATAATGCCCTGTCATCTTACTTGAGTTCATTTTGGTTTTGTCCTATGAGATTCTTACAATGTGCTTTTGTCCCATCAGCATTGACTGTGAGCCTGAGCTTCCAATGGCTGAGACACCTCTCCAACCTGGTGTCATTTTCTTTATGCCGTAATTTTCCTCTAAAGTCTCTAAGAAACAACTTAAAACATTACTCAATATGATTATTACTGTAAATTTCACTCTGACAGTTTTGAATTATATTTATGTGTGCATTTGCATGTGTATGAGCATAGGCAGGGCAAAGTATGCATATGAAGGTCATAGGAAAATCTGCAGGAACTGATTCTCTCCTTCCACCACATGGGTCTCTAGGACTGAAATCAAGTCATCAAACTTGGCAGCAAGTGCCTTTACCTACCGAGCCACCTCACCAGCCTTTAATTTGAATTTTAAATGTTATCTTAACTTGCTCCCTAACTTTCAAAATTGGCAAGAATTATTTTTATTGCATTTGTTATTGTTTTTGTTATTACTATTTGGGAGAGGTGATATGGCATAGTGAACTCATAAAGGTTAGTGGACAACTTATGAAAGTCATTTCCTCCTTCCACTGTGTGCGTTCAAGAGATCAAATTCAGGTCCTTAGACTAAGTGGACTTCATTGGGCTTTCAGGAATTATTTCTATTTCTTTTTAAAATAGATTTTTCTTTTTTTGGAATTTATTTTGTTTTATTTTACAATATAATTCAACTTTACATATCAGCCATAGATTCCCTCGTTCTCCCCCCTCCCGCCCCTCCCCCTCCCCCCGGCCCACCCCCCATTTCCATTTCCTCCAGGGCAAAGACTCCCCTGAGGATTGAGATCAACCTGGTGGACTCAGTCCAGGCAGGTCTAGTCCCCTCCTCCCAGGCTGAGCCAAGCATCTCTGCTAAGCCCCAGGTTTCAAACAGCCAATTCATGCACTGAGCACAGGACCCGGTCCAACTGCCTGGATGCCTCCCAAACAGATCAAGCCAATCAACTGTCTCACCCATTCAGTGGGCCTGATCCATTTGGGGGTCCCTCAGCCATTGGTTCACAGTTCATGTGTTTCCATTTGTTTGGCCACTCGTCCCTGTATTCCATCCATTCCTGGTCCCAACAACTCTTGCTCACATAAACCCTCCACCTTCTCACCAATTGGACTCCCGGAGCTCCACCCGGGGCCTGACCATAGATATCTGCATCCAGTTCCCTCAGTCACTGGATGGGGTTTCTAGCACTACAATTAGGGTGTTTGGCCATCCTATCACCAGGGTAGGTCAGTTCCGGCTATTTCTCAACTATTGCCAGCAATCTATTGTGGGGGCATCTTTGTGGATTTCTGTGGGCCTCTCTAGGACTTTGCTTCTTCCTATTCTCATGTGGTCTTCATTTACCATGAACATTCCTTGTGTTCCCTCTCTGTTCTTGATCCAGTTGGGATCTCCCGCTCCCCCAAGTTCTCTTTCCCTCGCCCCTCGCCCCTCATTACCCCCACTCACATCCAGACTGTTCATGTAGATCTCATCCATTTCTCTGTCATTGGGTGATCCCCGTGTCTTTCTTGGGGTCCTGTTTTCCAGGTAGCCTCCCTGGTGTTGTGAGTAGCAGTTTTCCTAATTCTTTGAGAATTTCATACAATGTGATTTGATCATATTTACACCAAACTCCTCCCATATCCAGTTCCCACTCTTACTTCCCTACCCACACAACTTTGAGTTTTCTTCTCCTCAATCCCCAACATTGATACCGGTTTATGCTACCCAGTTGCTCTTGGGTGTGGAGCCTGTCTTGAACTGTGGTCAACCTACCAGAGGCCACATCATTAAAGAAAACTGACCCTCCTTTTCCTAGCAGCTATCACCTGCCAATAGCTCCTGAGCTAGTGGTGGGATTCCATGCTCACCTCATCCACCTCCATGCTGGGATTTTGTCTGTCTTGAGCTTGCTTGGGGCTTGTTCACGTTGTCACAATCACTGTGAGTTCATACATGCGACTACCCTATTGTATCCAGAAAATAGTTTCCTCTGGCTCTTACAATCTTTTCACACCTTCTTCCTCAAAGATCCCAGAGCCCTATGGGGAGTTGTGTGATATGTATGTACCATTTAGGGATGAGCACTGTACAGTCTCTTATTCTCTGAAGGTTGAGAGTTTCTGTGCTAATTGCCACCTAGCAACAACTCATTAAGAATCTTTCCAATATCAATTTTTTGTTTGTTTGTTTTTTGGGGACAGGGTTTCCTTGTGCAGCTCTGACTGTCCTGGAACCCACTCTAGACCAGGCTGGCCTCAAACTTAAGAGATCTGCCTGCCTCTGCCTCTTGAGTGCTAGGATTAAAGGTGTGCACCACCACTACTCAGCTTTAATACCAATTTTATTAATTTAATTAAAAAATAAAATCAATTTGATATAAATTTAATATATTAAGAATCTTCTTAATCCTTTTAACCAAGTAATAGTATTAGGTTCTCCCCTAGGGCCTAAATGACCTATTGACCTTGGCCCTGATAACAGTGCCAGATGGGGGTTCCATCTCATAGAGCAGGTCTTAGATCCAACTAGAATGTGGTAGGTAACTCCCACAATATTCATACCACTATTACACCAGTGGGCATAACTTGTCAGACTCATCATTATTGTAGCTTGAAGGGTTCCCAGCTGGGTAATATTGAATCCTTAATACCACACACTAGCAAATGAAAACCACAGTACCATGAATGAGTTACCTCTTTTTGAGTTGTTGGCCAATAGGGTCCCATAGACCCCTCCAAGTATTACAGGATATTGCTATAGCTAGTCTTTCTCTGTCCCACCAAACAGCTCCCATGGAGACTTCTTATTAATTATGAATGCTCTGCTGATAGCTTAGGCTTGTTTCTAACTAGCTCATAACTTAACCCATTTCTACTAATTTACTTTCAGCTTCGTGGCTTTATTACCTCATCTCCATAGTGCCCATACTGCTCACTCTCCATCTGGCTGGCAACTCTGCCCTTCTTCTTCCCAGCATCCCCTCTGCCCTGAAAATCCTGCCTAGCTGTTGGATGTTCAGCTTTTTATTAAACCAATCCATGTGACACATCTTCACAGTTTACCAAAAGATTATTCCACAGCATTCCCCCCTTTTTGTCTAAATAAAAAGGAAAGGTTTTAACTCTAACATAGTAAAACTATATATAATAAGAACAATTATCAGGTATTGTCTAAATAGAAAGGAAAGATATTAACTTTAATAAATAAAACTATACAATATGAACAATTATCAAGTAAGAATTACATTTACAATGTCTACTTTATCAGTATTTGGCATATTTGGAGAAAATACTTCATTATCTATCCTATCTTGCTGAATTCAAAGTTTTAATGTAATTTATCTTCTTTCATAACTAAGGAAGACAATAACTATAACTATATAGTCTTCAATCCCATCAAAGATTCCAGAAGGATGTATTACCTGAGTAAACAAGAAGTGCAATGCAAGCCATTTCCAAAACTAAGAAATGACAGAGACATCTGGCTGCCTGGACAGTCACCCCAAGTTTTCTCTGCAATGTTGGGGCATCCATCTTCAGCATACAGGACTAGACTATCTGACAGACTTTTCTAGGAAGCAGGGATTTTGAAGGACTGTCCTACCTTGTCTTGGCAAAGTTTGGCAGTCTCTTTCTTTTGTGTCCTCCTTGTCCAGTTTGGACAGCATACTGTCAGCAGTTAAGGCAAAGGCAGTTTCTTGACCAAATGGCTAACTTTGCTATAAAGAAAGCAAACTCCATATGGAGTTTCTTTGATGTCCATCATCCTTTTATGATATAGATTGGTGCTGCCGGGAGCAGACATGTCTCATTGTCATGAAAAGCTCTATGTTAACAAAACATTTTAAATGCCACATTCTGTAGGTCTTTGAAATGTTTGACGACCATCTATCTATCTATAATAGACCTCTGACCTTGAAAATATACCTAACATGACTACAAGTTTGTTATAGGTGACTAACTACTAACCTTCATTTCTTTATTTTCCTAAATAGTTCATAATAATAACTTTCAATGACTAGAAATTTATATTGTATTTTTTAAAATGAGCTGAATAGGTGAAATACCTTAAACAAGAAATAGAAAGATATAATACAGTATAACAAAAAATAACCTTGAATTTGTATCAATATACAAAATTTCATACAATGCAAAATATTTGAGATAATGGTTGTTCAAAAGTAGACTCAACAATCTACCCTTTTATCCCATCATTTCTGTATTATACCTCCCTTTTCCCTTCAGAAAGAGATCCCTGAATCTAATCTCTTTTATTCAGTTTTTTTCTGACCATGACCAATAACAATTTGTAACCAACCCTCTAAACAACAACAAACATCTATAGCCCACTGAATGACTGAAAACCAGCCACCCCAACCCTTGAGAATGTAGGCATTGTGTTTTCTACACCACTTCCTGTTGTCTGGGGGTGCTAGCATCTTTGGGGGACCCTGAGAAAATTAGGCTAATGGTCAAGTCCTGGCTAGAATAGTCTGTGAGGCTGGACCATCACAGTCAGCAGCCTTAAAGCTGTTCTGGATGCAGAACTCTGAGGAAGCTGCAACAGAGACACTCTGAGAGGTGGGATCACCTGGTTTCTGGTCCCCTTGCTCTGAAAACACATAAACTTTCAAAGGTAACATATATATCTGCATTAATGCAAGTGTAGACTGTGCATTATACACAAGCCATTATACACAAAGGTGATTTTTTGTTTTATGTTTGAGCAGGTAAAATATATGTCACCTGTCTTATAGTTGTCTAGGTTTATTTCTTTATGTCTGTAGCCAGGATTTTCAGGGGGTCTCCCACAATCAAACCTCTTTAAATTTGAATGAATCCACAATGTTTCATTTTCTGTGGAAACAAAAGTATAACCTGTTCTCTAACGTAAGATATTTTTTGACTTCCATTTTAAAGTTAAGATATTTTAAAATGTATAGATTGGTTTTAATTCAAAAATTTCCATAGTCCAGTGTCTCTCAGCAGCTATCATTTGTTCATCAGCAATCAAAAAATTCGAAGACAACACAATAACATACAGGATCCAGACTCTGTTTATTTTCTTATTTTTTATTACTTTACTCTTCTTTAAAGACTTTATTCTATCATTTTAAACTATTTATTTATATGACTGTCAATATCCTTTTTCTTTTTCTTTTTTTTTTTGTTTTTTGTTTGTTCTTAAGCCTATGCACATTATTAAACACACTGTCACCTGTTTAGAGGTTTTTTTTCCCATCTAAACTTGCTTTACTGTGTATCTGTAACCTTGTCTGTCTGCATGAGCAAAATCTTAAACTACTGCACAGCTTAGCTCATGGCAAGATGGCAGCTCAAGCCTACAGACTGCAGCTGGAAGATGTCTCTGTACTGTGGTGTGTATGAGAGACTGTGGGACTAGGAAGCTGCATTTGGCTCTGTTTTTGTGTGTTTATAACCTTTTTTAAAAAAATCTTTTCAGGCCTTATGTGGATATACATGGCCAGATGTTGGACATCATTTGTAACAAGTTTTTGTCTGCCCTGCTAGCCAGCTCCCAAATCATGACACACAGACTTCTTATTAATTATGGAAGCTTGGCTGATAGCTTAGACTTGTTTCTAACTGGCTCTTATAACTTAAATTAATCCATTTCTATTCATCTACTTTCTGCCTCACAGCTTTATTAGCTTCATCTCTATAGTGCCCATACTGCTTGCTCTCTGTCTGGCAACTATGCCCTTTTTCTTCCCAGTGTCTTCTTTCCCCCTCAAATCCTGCCTAGCTGTTGGACTTCAGCTTTTTATTAAACCAATCTGAGTGACTCATTCACAGAGTACAAAAAGATTATTCTCCAACATATTGCCAATACTTTTGTTTACCCTCTAGATCTTGATTATAAGACCCTGTTTCTGAAGATACCACATATTTACCTCACAGAACAGGGAGAAATAAAGTTGATTCTCACATGGAAGCATCATCTCTACAGGTTAGCTTTTCATAGTGCAGGAATCATTTTTAAACATAATTTTGTGTTACCTTCAGAAATAAGTTTGTTAATCCCTTTCTATACATTGTTTACTTCTTATTGGTCTCTTTTGGGTAACTTTTTTCTTCTGCATTAAATTAATCTTGGATATTCTATTAAAAGTCCTGTTTCTAAGCACCAACCAACAAAAAGACATTGTAATCTTGTTGACTTGTTTTTTCTTATATAAGATGCACTTGGATCTTTAAAATATTCATATGCCTAGAGAGAGTCAGAATGAATATCTGATAACTTGTTAAATTTCTTAGTAAAATAAATTTTAAGGTCACATATTTAAAATTTTTACCTTTAAAATATTTATATTGAATTAATTTCAGACTAATGTGGAGCTCGTGGTATGGAAACTAGAAATTTCATAACCATAGAGATAAAAAAAGGAGCTGAAACTTGGGCCTGAGGTTAGAAATGGGTAAGGTGCTACAAAGGTCTCTTTCAGAAGCATTAAAGTGTTCAAAATGGTGGTGATGATTTTACTATCTCTGTAAATTTGCTAAAAAACCATCAGTTGTATGCTTGCAATTAGTGAGTTTTATCATATGTCTATGTTACTTCAATAAAAGCATGTGTAAAAACCAGGGTTTGATTCACAGCAATGAGAGAGAAGAGTGACTTAAAAATGTGACCCAGAGAATCTCTATGTAAAATCCTTCCTTCTCACATCACACACACCTTTTTTTTCTCATTGATTTTCTTGAATACTTTACATGGTTTTTCAAGTTATGGTTTCTGACAGTAATAAACATTTGTGATTTTCTTCCACTGACTTTTATTTATTTGTTTTTAAATTTTTATTTTGAAAGTTTTTTTTACTAATATGTATTTTATGTTGAGCATATTTCCCCCCCTTCTCTTTCCTCTTCTCCCTCCTCCTGTTAATCTCTTTAGTCCCCACTGAATTTTTTTGAGCATGCATTAATTGCACAGAAGTGGGTTTCGTTGTGATATTTTCATACATTAACATTTCCTACTTCTCCCAAGGATAATATCATATGCAAATAACCTTAATGCAATTATCAAGACTGAAATTTGACTTTCTACAGACCTTGGTGCCATATAGTACTTGAATTTCACGAAGTTGTCCATGTACATCCTCCTTGTTGTCTCTAAATTTCCTTTCCTTCTTTGGTGTGAGAAGCAGTATATAGTTTTATGAACTTTATTACCTGAATAGGCCTGAATAGCCTCCACCACTATCAGGACAGAGAGCTGTTCTGCCGCCACTTGCTCCAAAATAAAGCACCCCTCCCCTCTACTATCCTGTTACAGTTATTTACTTCCACACCCATGACTCTGGCAAACAACAACCTGTTCTCTATTGCTATAGCCATAAGATAATGTATGGTCTAGATGTCCATCAATTTATTCACTTTGTATGGAGGATTTTGGTTTGTTTCATGTTTGGAGCTAGGAGCACTTACATATGCTTATTTTTGTATAAACTTTGGATTTCCATTTCTCCAGCATAGACTCCTAGGATAAGGGCTGCTTAGCAGTAAGGTCTTTTGATTGAAAAGAAGTAACCACTTCATTTCAAGAATGGCGGATCCATTTTCCACTCCCATCAGCAGTAGGTGGGAGAACACGGTGCTGGTTATCAATCAGTGTTAATGTTGTTTTTGCCTTTCTGGTGAGTGTGTCATGTGTCTGTCTCCCTGTGGCTCTGATTCACATATCTCTAATGCTGAGTGATGCTGACCATCTGCCCTGTGCTTCTTTCATGTCTGTATATCTTTGGTTAAGCACATAGTCAAGTATTTTACCCAGTTGAAATTGAGCTGCTTGGCTGTTTACTGTTGAGTTTAGAGAGTTCTGGATGCACGTACCTTGTTGGACATGTTTACATTCATTTCTCCCTGATCTTGCCGTTCTGTTAACAGTGCCCTTAGCAAAGCAGGCATATTTCATTTCAACTAAGCCAATTCATCAATTCAATTTTTTTTCTATTGTGAATTGTGCTTTTGATGGTCATGCCTACACTCTGATCATGATTTTTTTTTCCTTTCCGAACTGTATTTCTTTTTTTCTTTCTTTCATTGTTGTATTAGCTAGAACATAGAGCTGCATGGACAAGGAGTGCTGAGAGCTGACCTCTTGCCTTGGCATTTAGTCTGTCATCGTTGCCTGTGTTACTAGTTATTGATGATTCTATCAATGTTCCTTATCACACTGAGGAAGTCCCCTTCTGCTTCTCCTTTGTTGTGAATATTTAGTCTGAATGGTGCTAAATTTTGTCAAAGTCTTTTCTACCTCAGTGAATATGATCACATCGGCTTTTTTTCTTTAGACTATAAAGTATGAGACATTGCATTGATTGTATGTGTGCATATGTTTACAGACATATGGAGACCAGATTTCAACAATGAGCATCTTCCTCTGCAGTCTCTCTCCACTCTTATTTTTTAGACAGGGTCTCTCCTTGTGTCTGGAATTCACCTAATTTGGTGAGGCTAGTTGGCCAGTGAGCTGTTTGCTTTAGCTTCCTCAGCACCGGGGTGCCCACCTTTTATGTAGGTTCTGGGGACCTAATCATGTTTGCACAGCAAGCACCATACTGAGTGAGCCACTCCTTCCCCAAGCCTCACATTAATTTGTTTTTAACAATTAAACCAACTTTGTAGTCTAGATTTGGCCTCACTTAGTTATGGTGTATTAGTCTAGTTATGTATTTCTTAACATTTTAATAATTTTTGTATTTGTGAACATAAGGTATGTGACTCAAATGTTATTTTATATTCAAAGCCCTTAAAGTGCTCTTCTGGTATGCCCAACTTGTGTACTGGGGCCTACATCACTCCTGAATGATATTTACATTATACTCGGGCTCTCACAGCTTCCACTATGGGGGCATGCTCAGATTCCAGCATGGGTCACTTGAGGGTGAGCCTAGGACTTCATGTGCTGATTGACTAAAGGGAGCCTTCCTTCTGATTGCTCTGCTCAGGGTCCTCTCCCCACTCTCCAGATGGAGGACAAGGAATTAGAGAGATGCTGTCCAGGTTTACATTAGCTTAGTCCCATCCTGTTCCACTCTGCTGAATCTCCATACAGTCAGCCCAGGGGAGGCACAGAGTAACCCTTTTCCACCATCACCTGGCCCAGCAGGATGGGGTGAGTTGACAGTGCTCCTTAGCATGAATTCTGCAGAGGGAAAGCTCCTTGAAGAGATGGAAAGTAACATGCCATGGCACCATTTCACATGGCATAGCTCTTTGGATGGAGTCGGGAAGGACATCACTCCTTTTGGATGGTAACAGGGTAGGAAGGGTGAGAAGGGCCCTTCATGTGGAGTCTCTCCCTGTCTCTGTCTTCTGTGGAGGAAACTTGCTTTTCAGGGATCTTTTTTCTTACCTCTATCTGTAGCAGGCACTTAGAAACTGCTCTTACTAAAGTTCTTTGACTCCTTACTTGGCCCAAGAGGTCCCTAAAGAAGGTTAAAAAGCAAAGCAAAGCAAGACTATTGGAGGATTTATTAAGGCAACTCCACATAGTTAAAAGGGAGGTTTTACTTTACAACAAGTAAAGGGATAGGTTACAGGATCCGGGAGAGGTGAAGTACAGTCCAGTGGTGTTCTCTGGAGAACTCTGCTTGGTCTACATCCAGCATCCAGGATCACCAGGAACTAAGAGAGCCCACACATCTGGATCTCGGGTCTTAAGGACTCCCATCTCAGCTCTGCCTCAGGGGCAGGCCATAGGTAGGAGTGACAGTTACTAGAAGTCTCATTGGGGGTGGTATTTCCAGGTCAAAGCTGGAACAGCTACCTACTACATAAGACAAACCGACAAAAACCCCGATGCCTCTCCTTCACTTTGTATCTGTCTCTTTTTCTTTGAGTCAGTCTTGTGTTTTACTCCGCACATTGACTGCTCAAGGAATGCCTTTTGAAAGACTGTGGTACCTAACCTACTCTTCTTTCTTCATGGCACAAGACACAAAAAGTAGCTGTGTCCCATTTTACAATGCCTTATTACAGACCTCACCCCCCTGAAGTCAGAACTGTAAGAGCAACAGTGCTGTGCAGATATATCTCCCTGTGATAAGACCATCATCTCACTGCCTTGCCAAGAAAGTGATGACAGTGGTATCTTTGGAATCACTTTGGAAACCGTTCCTGAGATACTGCTCAACCATCATAGCCTGGGACTTAGTTACATGCAGTTCTGCCTCTTGCCCAGTCCTCCCTCTATGTAAGCCTAATGCTCATGTTACTGCCTTGAAGATTGACTTAGGGGGCATTGAACCCCTTTACCTATTCTTCCCCAATGTGCCATATTGACTAAATCTCTTTTCCTTGTTTCTCACCATTATAATTCTCTCTAATGGATGAGTTGGGGTGGGTAGCTGAGCTCAGCCTGTTTAGGCTTTCAGAATTGGGCTTTGGCCCTTTAATTCCTACAGCTTGCTCTTAAAGGGTTCTCAGTTATAGGCTGCTCTGGCACCTAGATCAAACTGAATGTGAGTCAAAAATATGGAGGAGACTCACCCAATTCTTTACTACAGGCTCAATTAACTTCTTTTTATTAATTAATTAATTAATTAATTAATTATTAACTAATTTATCTATGTTTGTTTATTTATTTATTTATTTTGTTTTTTCAACAGATGGTTTCTCTGTGTAGCTCTGACTGTCCTGGAACTTACTTTGTAGACCAGGCTGGTATGAAACTCAGAGGTCTGTCTGCCTCTGCCTCCCAAGTGCTGGATTAAAGGTGTATGCTACCACATACACCTCAAAGAATACATATTTTAATCAAAGTGGAATTACATTGCTTCCCCTCTCCCTCCAGCCCTTTCCATGTACCCTCCCATCAACCCCTCCCACACCCAACTCCCAAATTGATAGGCTTGTTTTCTTTATTTATTACTGTTATATATGTATTATGTGTGTATATATGTATGTATATGCACTTATATGGAGATACAACCTGCTAAGTCCCTTTTTGTTTATGTGTATATAGTTTCAGGGCTGACCACTCTGCACTGGACAACCAGTAAGGAGGCTCATCCCTTGGAGGGGCCGATTCTCCTCCTTGCAGTCATATAGACAAGACTAGACTGATAGCAATACCAATGGACATGCTAACCTGGGAGGGGGAAATTTCACAGGGTCACCAACTTCTTAGTCCCATCTTTCGGAAACTTCTGCCATTGCCTTAGGTGGACCCAGTGTTTTAGTTTAAATTGGCAGGAGCCTGGGACATGCTTTGGTCACCCCCAGGAGCCACTTACACTTCCATAATAGTGAGACAAAATTCATTTTATATTAATTTTTATTTCTTCTTTTAACTCTATGTTCACTGTTGGGCAAACTTCAAATGAGTTCTCAATGTTAGTTAAGATGACTATTTTCTATATTTCTACATATCTTGTCAAATGATTTCACTTGTCTTTTTATTTTATAAATCTATAGTTTTTTCCCTACTTTTTATATCCTCAGATGAGATAAGGTTATTTCTTTCTCTACTTTGGTTTATTTATAAATTGTTGTCCACTTTGAATTCATTTCTATTTCGTGGTGAGAAGTGGTCTGACTTTATTTTCTCCTCCAAATAATTGTCTCGGCAGCCTGTTTTAGGTGATGAGCCTTTCCCTCTGTCTCTGCTAACAAATATAATTACTGAAAGAATAAGCTTTCTCTCTTCAAAGAATTTATTTGCCACCCACACCCTCAAGCCTAACAAACAAACTCTCTCTGAATTTAAATAAGAAAATAAAAATCTGACTTCTCTCATGAAAGATGACATCACATTCCTTGTCTTCCCTCTTTGAATCCTCCCTCATCAGTCCACATGCAAGAGAATAAACAAGCAAATGAAGCCAGCAAAGAAACAAGGAGCATGTGTAAAGGGAGGTAATTAAGTCTGCCTGTCCCATGATGCTAACAAAGGCAGAAAGTGCAGGGAGATGAAGATTATTATAAAATCAAAAAATAACTTAAACCTCGGGCTTTCATTGTAGTTTGCATCTCTGTGTTTTTCTTCCTAGCTTTGGGGGAGGCGGGTGAGAGAGGGGAGATGTGAATATTTATCGTATTTTCAAAATCTGGAATTAAAATTGATGTTTCATGAATAAGTAAAGTGATTGCATCTCTCTTGGTTTGCAGATTCCTTGTTTATCTGCTGAATTCTTTAAATTATTGAAATAGTTTTAACTGACATCTTTGGTAGTTACTAGAGGACATACATTAGCCATCAGTTCTGCCCCGGCTTCTGTGCAGATGGGGAAATCTATTCCCATGTCAGTTTTCTCTTGCTGAAAACTATGTGTCTCTGCCAGTAGAAGCAGAAACAGTATGAAATGCAGGACTGTGGGAATTAGTTGGAAATTCAGGTGTTCTTGAGTTAGTGGAAACCTTTGTAAAGTTCCCCAGTCTTGACCAGTTCCCCAGTCTTGACAAGTTCCCAATCTTGACCAGTTCCCCAGTCTTGACAAGTTCCCCAGTCTTGACACAGTTCCCCAGTCTTGACACAGTTCCCCA
>CABHPR010145665.1:19911-40658 GCA_902168415.1 Peromyscus melanophrys
GAAAGAAAGAAAGAAAGAAAGAAAGAAAGAAAGAAAGAAAGAAAGAAAGAAAGAAAGAAAGAAAGAAAGGAAGGAAGAAAGGAAGAAAGAAAGAGAAAAAAGTCATAATAAACCCATATAAATATATACTCATAAAAGTAATGATAAAAAACTGCCCAGGTTGTTGTCATAATCTGCTCAGGGTGCTATAACAAGATAAAACAAACAAACAAACAAATAAATAAATAAATTAGTTAGCTTATAAACAAGATAAATTTATTTGCCATAGCTGGGGAAACGGGGAGTCGGAGGTCACAGCATCACAGTCCCATGTGGGAAGAGCCATTCCCTGGCTTATGACAGCACCCTGTTGCTGTGTCCTCCCATGGGAAGGAGCACAGGAACACTGGAGTTTCTTTCATGAGCTCATTGATCCTACTCCTGACATGTCTCATTCACTAATTACCTCCCAAAGGCTCCAATTCCTAATCTCATCATATTGTGGGGTTAGGATATCAACATAAACATTTTGAGAGGACACAAACATCTCATGCCTTTCACTCTATTCCTGCTTATCTCCATAAATTCACTGCCTTCTCCCAGGCACTGTAGCATCATTACGTCCTAATATCCTGAAAGCCTTAACTCTTTCCTACTCCACGTTGAAGGGAGAGGCTCAAGATACAGTTCATCCTGACAGGAGTTTTACCGCAGCTATCAATTTGTTAAATCCAAACAAGAACATGGACCTCTAAAATGTGGTATAGGAATGAAAGGAAAGAACTAGGAAACAACAAACCAAAAATAAGGTCAAAGTACAAAGTGAAGTCGTGTGACCTGAGTCAGTATTAGAATGGCCGTGTTGAATAACGAGTCTGCACTCACACCTGTAAAGCTCGAGTGACAGGCCAATGACTTCGAGAGAAATCTGGACACACTGAGCATCACAGTGAGGCATTATCTCCTTAAACTTGGTATCCTGATGACCTCAAATGGGTGTTTGGGTTGTATTTTTGTACTTTTTTTTAGTTCTTTTATACATGACATTATGGTTATCACATCTCTCTGTGGTTTATCTGCTTGTGTCATAGACAAAGGAAGATGAGCATTCTCCTTAACATTTTATGTTCTCAATTTTCCACGAGATGAACCACATGCTCAGAGAGTAGGGATGGCATCAGTACCTCGCTGGGATTCAAGAATTTTAAAATTTATCCTGATATGCCGTGTTAGTTTTCTCCTCTCTCTATGGAAAGAGACACATGTTTCCTTAGTATTGATACAAAGCTTAAGTGTTTAGATGGTTTTATCTTGTCAATTTAAAGAAAAAGTCAAATCTTCTTGCAAGTGTTGGGAGATTGGGAAGATGGGTGTGTGGGAGACATTTTTTTTCCTTAGGGTGTCGGTGATGTGAGGAGTTCCTGGAATAGTGTGAGACTTTAGGGGCATGATGTAATTCCTCTCCCTGGGTTTCTCAGCATCCCCTCTGTGCCATAGACCACTGCTTCTGAGAAAGAAAACCAGAGCATGACAGTAGTACCCTTGTAAGGCTCAGAATAGCTTATTTTTCTCAATTTTGAGTCATTTCTAACAGTATTATATATTAGATGAGCTATCTAGGATAATGGTCATTTTTCTTTCTTTAAAGTCCTATTCTGCCACATGTAGTGATGCCTGTCTGCAGTCCTAGCAACTGTGATGTGGAGCATGATAATCAGGGGGAGTGTAAGTCATCCTCAGCTACATAGTAATTCAAGGCTAGTCTGGGTTCCATGAAATACGGTCACGAGGAAAAAGAACTACAGTATCAACATAACAACAGATCAACAACAAAAGCTTTCTTCTACTCCCGTGTAAGATAACTTTTACCTGGAGGGCTACATAGACTTCAACAACTGACCTAGTACAATGGTATCAACTAGCAGTGTTCAGTGTATTTCCTGAATGCTCCATACTGAAGTTAACTTCAAAGAAGACCTTCATTGCCAGAAATTTCTAATTCAAGGTTATTCCTTTGTTCAGCAAGTATTCATGCCTATTCTATGCTGAGAACTGGACATTTGGGAAAGATCGGTAAAGAAAAATAGTCACAAATTTGTAGACATTTTGTTGGCAGAGCTAGTTGGAAAAGAGAACCAATAAAAATATCCAATCAAGCTAGTGAGATGGCTCAGTGGGGAAAAGCTCTTGCTGCCAGACTTGATGACCTTTGTTCTATCCCAGGACCCATATGGTGGAAGGAGACGCTTTGTCCCCAGACATCTACACATGTACTACTGCATGTATATACATGTACATGAAGAAATAAGTGATAAAAATATATATGTATATAAGAATCAATCAGAAAATGCTAGTGAGAATGAGGTCAGTGCTTTGAGACACAGAGGACTGGGAAGCAGGGCATTTCCACACTTTGTCTGCAGTGGTCAGGGCAGACTTCAGTGAGGAGGGGATATTGAACAAAGGTGCACAGAAGGGACGCCCAACACTGTCCCAAGGGAGGGACTCTCCTGGCACATTCAGGAAGAGCAGGGAGGCTGGAGCAACTGGAATAGAGAGTGTAAAGAAGTAGGGTGGTGAGATGTGAAGTTTGTGGAGGAAAATAGAACAACAATGGTCTCTCTTTTCTCTTAAAAGAATCATACTGTCAGCTGGGTTGAAAGCTGGATGAGAAGGATCAGGATGACAGCAGCAAGGCCAGATGGACCTGTATTCTAATAACACACACACACACACACACACACACAGACACAGAGGAGAAGATGATAGGCCAGGGTAGAGGGGAGCACAAGTGGTGGTATTCTGATATATGCTTCATAGTAACAGTTTCTTGACAGATTGTATATAGACAATGACTGTGACAGATTGTCTATAGACAACAATTGTGTACAGATTGTCTATAGACAACAATTGTGTACAGATTGCATATAGACAATAACTGTAACAGACTGCATATAGACAATGATTGTATACAGATTGTATGTAGACAACAATTGTGTACAGACTGCATATAGACAATGATTGTATACAGATTGTATGTAGACAACAATTGTGTACAGATTGCATATAGACAACGATTGTATATAGAGTGTATACAGCCAATGGCAGACTTTATCAACAAGGAGAGAGTACAGCAGAACAACATAGACTGGGGTTTTTCCGTTATGTCTAGAATGTATGGAAAATACACAGAAAGTAGAAAGAGTGCTATAGGCAAGAGGGAGGGAGGGAGGGTGAAGAAGAACAATATGAGGAGGTAAATACAAGCTAAGTTATCATATGCATGCCTGAAGGTGCCACAGTACAGTGCACTTTGGATGATCAGTGCATGTGAATTGAAAGAAAGAAAGGTTAGTGCAGGACCAAACACCTGGGGAAAAAAATCACTGTAAAAAGCCATAAACCCACTGTTGCTCTTTGGCCCTAAGGCAGCTTCATTTTAATGAATTTCTAAGCTCCAAACATACAGTTAATTTGAGAGAAAAACAAATCTTGAAAAGACTTAGTTTATCCCTAGATAGCCAAATAGACCTAAATAGTCCCATCTCTCTGTGAGAGTCTGGATAACATTGCTTTCTCTCTCTCTCTCTCTCTCTCTCTCTCTCTCTCTCTCTCTCTCTCTCTCTCTCTCTCTCTCTCTCTCTCTCTGTGTGTATGGTGGGGTCTGGTTAATTCTCAGTCTGAGAAATTCTAAGTCAGTGGCCTGATTGAAATGCACCCCATGTTCTGTTGATAAACAGTCCTGATGGCAGTGATATGTGTGGAGTTATTTCAACAACAGATGATGCGTAAATCCAGCTGATCTCTCCACATCTACTTGTAAAAGGTGTCACTTCGGATTTATTCCAACTTAATAGCATCAACGTTTGTCAAACCATGTCACATTGGGCCCTTTACTCCTTGATTTGTTGGTTATTTTTAAATATTAGTTACTGTCTCGCTTATAGGGCTGTATAGTTAATATTCTAGACATTTTTTCTTGAATTTATTGCCTCACCAGGTCTGCTTTGGAGTTAAATATCAAATCTGGACTGTTGTAATTTTACATCTTTTGCTGATGACACGGAGTTGTGGATACCAAGGGGTCCCTAAACTGTACCAGTGAAATGTCAGTTTGGAGTTCTGCCAACATTCATCTCAGGATGTGGCCATGTACCAGTCACAGAGATCATAATCCTAAGCAGGGGTAATATTCCATTGGAATGATGCCTACTTCCATTTTAGAGCCATGGCATTGAGAGAGAAGGGTACCTTTTAAAATTATATTATCTATATGCATTAAAATAAAAATATTCTATGTATATTCTCAAAAAGTACACAATTTCTCAAGAAACATCACTGTTAAGTTTAACGTGATGGCTCATGCCTATAATTCTAATATACAAGAGGCTGAGGCAGGAGAATTACCATTAGTTCAAAGCCAGCCTGGGCCACATAGTGAGTTGCAGCCATCCTGGGACACAAAATTAGATTCTGTCTCAAAAAAATAAAGCGTGCGTGCGTGCGTGCGTGCGTGCGTGCGTGCGTGCGTGCGTGTGTGTGTGTGTGTGTGTGTGTGTGAAGAGATAAATTTAGATAGAAATTCAAGAATACAATGCATAAATGCAGTGTCTTGTCCTTCGTATTCATTGAAGAGGAAGGAATATATCCACACAAGTTCTTCTAGAAGAAAGCTGGTAACAGCTTTGTAAAAACCAAACTGAAAATGAGCCAAATGGCTTCCAACTTGAGAACACATTAACAAATAGCAACATTTTCATACAATAAAACAGCCTGTGGCAACCAAAAGAACAAATTATAATAATGCATATAATTAATATGGATATATCTCATCAAAATTTTTTGAGTAAAGGAAGTAAAATATTAAAAAGTACATACTTTAAAGGACATTAAGTTGGGTGGGAAGGGAATAGATCTAGGAAGAATTGCAAAGAGAGGTGAATATGATCAAAATACATTGTTGAAGGAAGTTCTTAAATAATTTATTTTAGAAGAGTACATACCTTTTATTCCATTTACATTAACCAGAAATGGACAAAATTAATTAAAGTGATAAAGGTAAAGGAATAAATTTGCCTGGACGATGGAAATGCTCAAGTCTTGATTCTGTCTTCTGTCCTCTAATTGAGGAAATAAACCATCATTCATTTCTTTAATAAGAATTCACTGTGATTGTCCTGGGTACCAAGGTATGAAATGAGCCATAAAATACTTACAGAGCCCTAAACTTACAATCTAGTTATAGTTTCATCATGTACAGCAATATGTTTATTTCTTTCTTCATTTAAATTTGTTTTATTTTATATAAATGCATGTGTGTGCACACTCACAGGTGCGTGCATGTGTATGTGATTGTAGCCATGTGAGTATGCCATGACGTATGTGTGATCAGAGGACAACTCTGAAGTGTCAGTTCTTTCCTCCTATTTTGTAGGCTCCAAGGATCCAAGTGCCTCTACCCACTGAACCATCTCACCAACCCTCTTTTAATTTAAACAAAAGAAGAAATACCTGGCTGTCTACACTTGATACCAGATTAGAAACAATAAAGAGTTCTGATGTTTAGCCTTTTTTAAACTCTGCAACATGTGCTCATATTTAAATATGATTGCACTGTGGCTGATAAAAGTCAGCTATCCTTCCTGCTTAACCTTTAATTTTGTAACTTCAGAAAGTTTTGCATCTATTAGAACATCTGTGGTCATCCGAATTTTCTCCTTTATCATTTACTTGCAGTAAGGTTTTGAATTGGCACATGCTCAGTAAAAATGAAAGCCTCATCCCATACGTATTCAAAAGATACTGCACATATCAATTCCACCCACAGTGGAGGTTTTGTTAGTACTGATGTAACACTCCCCAAAAGGTCAATTTCCAGTTTATAGCTTTGCCAAGCTTGTGGCTTGATAACTGTGCCCCAGTGGAAGGCTGAGGGCACTGAGGTCAATGTAGAGTATAGCTTGGCTACTTACAAGCTGGAAGACCCCAGGCATGTTATGCAAACACAGTTCAGGGGGAATAACCCAGTGACCTCTGACATGGTTGGCGTGGCATCCTCTAAAAGTTCAATAACGATCAAGAACTACAGGAAAGAACCAGCCCAATGCAAGGGACAGCATAGGAATTCATCGATGTTGACTTCCTTCTTCCTCTTTTTCCTAAATAAGAAAACTTGTGATATGTGGAAATAGGGTAATTATTTTGGAAATCCTTGAATAGATGAAAATATCATCTTAAAGATTTGAAACAGAGCTGTTTTCAAAATGAGGTCAGGCAGATAGATTTTTCTAGGACTTTGGGTTTAAGACTGTGATCTCTGTATAGCTCTGCAGCCTAAATGCCTGCTAACACTGTGAAATTGTGTTGGGTGAGGCATTCTGTTCACTGTGTGGAGGCCCAAAGTCAGCCAACTCACCAAGAAGATAAGAGCCTTGCTTTTGATAACAGTAAATTTAGAAGCAAGGTCTTTCCTCTTTATTAAATCAATGAATTCTGTGTCACATGGGTATTCTGATAGGGGTATACTTCTAAGAATAAAAAAGGAAAATGATAATTTTCTAAGCCCTTTCAAATCATCAATTTAGAAAGCGATCTATTACAGCCATCCCTCTGGGAGTTCTAAGGACCAGGGCAACCAGCCTGGAGGACATACAAAAAACCCTCTTTGAGAGGCTTGCAGAGAGCCAAATTCCGAATTGTACAATGGTGTTCAGGTACAAATAGTATGGAAATGTACCCCCATACCTTTGTTATAGCCTGACTAGTAGTTAAAAATCTAAGGGATTTACTTTAGAACTTGAAAATAGTATCATTCTACATAACTGGCCCAGGCATGGACCTGCTGACTTTTTAACTCTTTGTTGTCAGTTAAGATTCTCTAAATTGACTGAAGTTGAGGATTAATTTGCTTCCTCCAGGTTACTAGGAATATGTGTAAAATGCCAGTTTTCTAATTATATTGGATTTTTATCTACTACCATTTCCTCTCAGGCTATGCCTTTATTAGTGATGAGAGCTTGACACCTCTTATTTCCCAGAGGAATCTATCAGATATAAGTGGCAAGCATAAGGCCTCAGGGGTAGCATAGAGGTCTGATAAATAGCATCCTAAGAGAATTGGGCAAACCATAGGTTAGACAATCTTCAGGGGAAAAACACCCATGTGTCTCTGTCTACAGTAGAAACCAAAGGATTCTGCTCTTTATCTTCCGCCATGGGGAACCCCCATGTTCTCCTCCAGACCATCTGTCTGAAGGGGACAATGTGGACAAGGCACATTTGAGAGTTACTTATTTGTTCAGGATGCATCAACAGAGCAGACAACATCAACCTAAGCTTCTCCCAGGAAGAGGATCGCTGGCTTTTTGCTTGCTATTCCTCTAGGGCCGTGGTTCTCAACCTTCCCAATGCTGTGACCATTTAATACAATTTCTCATGTTGTAGTGACCCCTCCCCTCAACCATATAATTATTTTCATTGCTACTTCTTAACTGTAATTTTGTTAGTGCTTTGAATTGTAATGTAAATATCTCAGTGGCCACTGTGAAAGGACCAGTGACCCACAGGTTGAGAATAACTGCTTTAGGGCTACGTGGCCTTGCTATTTTCCAAATCCAGCCACTGGGCTTCTGTGGACTTCCTCAATTACAGCATTGTTCAACAAATTCCCTTTTGTGTAAATTAGCCAAAGCCGGGTCCTGTTGCTTGCAACCGAAGATCCCTAAGTGTTCTAGACTTTTACTCTAAGCTTGTCTCAAATACAAAATCCCCATCAGTTAGTGTGGCAGATGCTGGTAGAGGATTCTGGGGATGAAATGGACTCTGGAGGTCCTATAATCTGACCTCCTCCATCTGCAGTTCTCTGTGGGGGTAGGGAGAAGACAATTTGATTACACTTGCAACTGAGTATATTGCAGCATAAAGGTGAACTGAGTCACTTTGTCAGCAGAAGGAAGGGAAGGAAGCAGTTCCCGTGAGAGCACTGGTGTTTGATTGTCGATGGACTGAGTTGATGAGATACAGAGGCATGAGGCGACAAGTTGGAGCTTGCCAAGTAGGCTAGGCTGGCTGGCCAGTGAGATCCAGGCCTCTGCCTGTTTCCATGTCCCCATGTCCAGGATTACAGTGCATGTCTAAGGACTGAACTCAGGTCCTCATACTGGCAAGGTAAATGCTTTACTGGCTGCCCCATCTCCCCAGCCCTCAGTGCTCTTTTAGAGAATAGAAATTGCGATGCTTCTCATCATAATTGGCTCTTTCTAGACACTAGAATCTCTATTAGCTGGAAATGTTTGTAATGATTACATATTCTAAGGAACGAAAGCAAACACTATCCACCTAGTGTAAAATGGATATAGACATTCAGCATTCAGGCCCTCCCCCACCTCACCTTCCAAGGACCTGGGAACCAGCTGCAGAGAAAGCTGGCAGCCGGCAGCCCTTTTAAAGATTGCCTCCACTGCAGGTCCCTTCACCCGAGGTTCTGTCCTCCATGGAGAGGCTACACCTACTGAGTGGCTGATTGTGGTGTGGGAAACATTCTTAGCATTTTGTTCCACACTTGGTCAGCTCTATCAGGCCACATTAGCTCCAGAGATTCCCAAGAGATCCTCCCAGGCTGTGGAGGGGACTTTGTCGTGAACAACCTCTTCTGCCCTGTCTTTCTTCCCTTTCTGCTCACTTTTTAAACTGTTGGCTTTCAGGGCATCCTGACTCTTAAACTCAAAATGTGTTTTCAGAGGTACACAACCAACCACACTAGATTTGGTATCCTACATTTGACACTCTTAAGAACATTACAAATCACCTGCCTCCCCACCCCCCCCTTTTTTTTTTTTTTGCAAGTAAGAGAATTGAGGCTCATAGAGGTAAGAACATTACCTAAGTGAAACATTAAGTGACAGATCTGGGATTAAACTCTAGTTCAGATTGACTGCAAAGATTCAGTCTCTTAGGAAATTATTAATACATCTCCTTCTGGCTTGAGCAATGACCTCACCCAGAGCGAGAAGCTGGGCTCTGTGCTTTGGACCGGGTCAGAGTCACGTGATCCATATTGCCATTTCTGTTGGTTCAGATGAGCTTTTCATTCCTTTTTCTTTCATTCCTGAGTGTCCGTCTCTACTCCTGGAGGCATTGCCTATTGTTTTAACCTAAAAATAGAAAGCATCAGCTTTTACACATTTTCAAAAATTTCAATGTAATTATTTTAAAATAGGCTCCGAAATTTTGTTTTCTCTCTATTGGCAACCACCGTTGCCATGGAGTTCAAGTAATAGATTGTGATGTTTAACACTGAATTAATTACTACTTCTCACTCCCAGGGAACATCTAATTATACATATTCATGCCAGGCAGGATTTGATTTTAAGGGGAGAGAGAGAGAAAGAGAGAGTGCTTTTACTGTCTGAGGCATACGGGGGAAGGGAGTGTGGCCTTCAGAAGACATATTTCCCATGCTTCTCTCCTTTCATTATTTCTCCTAGATCTACATATGTGTAACCACATTGTCTTTTATCACACTGCCCCCCATCTGATAGTGATTCTTTTCTGTTATTTTGAACGATGAAAGGATGTTAAGTACAGTTATGTCCCATATGCCTTCCCTCAGTCTTGCCCTGTGGTCACAGGTGTCATTAGGTTGTAAGGTATTACTAGAAACACCATCTACGTTATAGGATCAAATCCTTCTGAGAGTGAATCTTGGCAAGTGATGTCAGAATTAAGCCTCAACATCTGAATCAATAAATTGGAATAACGTTATCTATATGTAGAGTTGATCCAAAGATTACATTAGATGTCTGTGTAGGAGGGGGTGGGGATTGCCTGCACCTAGGTGTGTATGCTCACCCTACCCCCAACAAACATGCAATGGTCAGAGTAGGATGTTGGTGCCCACCTCTATCTAGTCTCTGCCTTATTACCTTGACACAGGGTCTCTCACTGAACCAGAATCGTGCTCTTTTGACTAAGCTGCATGGCCAACAAGTTTTGTCTCCAACCCCTACTACTGGGGTTCCAGGGACATGTAGCCATGCCTGGCTTTTTCCATGGGTACTGTGGATTTGAATACAGGTCTTCAGGTTTACAGAGCAAGCACTTTTCCACACTGAGCCATCTCCTCAGACCCCATTAGACTTTAAATAAACTTGGTTGGCATTGTGCTCCTTTTCTCATTCATTAGTGTAGTCTTATGAAAACACAGATTCTAATTCAACTAGTTAGGGGTAGAAACCCCCTCCTCAGGTTAGGAATTACCAGCAACCTCCCAACTCTACGCAATACTGCTGGTCTGTGGAATAATGAAAATTTAGGAGTGTGTGTGTGTGTGTGTGTGTGTGTGTGTGTGTGTGTGTGTGTGTGTAAAATGCATGGGAAGCTCTTAGTGTCAGTCCTTAACTAGTCCTTGCAGTATACCCTGTCCACAGAAGAGCACAAAACTTCACACCCAATAGCCAAATACAGAAACTGAGGCATGGGTGAGCAGGTCCTCTGACAGCAAGATGACTCCACTGGGTTTTTCTGCTCCTTATTGTAGACTCACCCTGTGAAGCTGCTATTTTCTTCCTGTGTGGGCTGTTACAATCCCTGCTGTTACTAATGGGAGTCACCCAAGCATGTGTTGGGGGGAAAGAACATAAATCCTGGAGTGTTTTTATACACTCAACTAATAAAGCAATTTCATGTTTTGCTGAAAAGTAGCTCTTTCTTGACAAGGACAGCATGACATGGAGAAATGTATGCTTTTTGAGCCTCTTATCAGATGACTACTTTTGAAACATTGAATCTGTGCTGTTCATTTGAAAAGGGAGCTGTGGCTCAGACACTTAGGCAACCTGAGTGGTTGAAACTGTATAAAGTGACACGGTGCATTTTAAGACCAGGAGGTAGTCCCTAGCTGAAAAGAGCCGAGAGTCTTACAAAACAGAAGCTGGCAACATTTCAGATGTCGGTAGGCGGTGTTTGTTTTATTTATACCCTTTTCATTTAGAGGTGGTGGGAAAATGCTTTTTATTTGAGAAAGGATGTTTCTGCATCCCTCGTGGATCAAGATGAGTGCTTCTCTCTACTGACTTCTACTGTAAATATCAGTAACACCACTTCCCATCTTCCAAGCCTCCTGGCTTCTTTCCCAAAACCTCTGGGTTCTTCTGGCTTGCCCCTTTTAATTTATTCCTTCTTTGCTGGTCTTTGGGCTCCATTGTTTTGGATCTTGGGCCAAGATTTGTATGTACTTGCCACCATTTCCTTAGCTGTTGACATCTCTGGCTCTGGGATCTGTTACTTGCACACCTCCTTGTGGCATGCTAGAGAAATGATGTAAGCTCAGTCTTCCAATTGTGCCCTGGCTCAAAACAGTTCTGCTCTCTCTCATAGCTCTTCTACCCCTCCTCCTTCAGTTTACTAGCACTGATGGCATAAGCTGTCACCAGGATGGGCTCTTTGTTAAGGAGTAAAGTGAGTTAACCTTAAGGGATGAGTGTGGACGATGGCCAAGGGGGCCCATTGTAGATCCCAACACTCTCACAGTGGAGTGAGTGGAGGTGGGCAGTGACCAGAGAAACCTTTGTGCTGATTTACATTTTGATCCGGTTTCATACTATTTCTAAAGCCTCTGGAAGAGAGAGCTTTCCTAGGGAGAGTTGTGTGTCCTGGTGATTGACACATCCATTTGGATCGACTCTTCAGGAGAGGGTGACAGCAAGTCTTCATTCTTTCTTTGAGAGAAAGATGCCTGTGAGACAAGAACCCCATAAAGTTAGGGCTCTTGGAGCCAGATATAGCTGGTTATCAACTAATAACCTGCCTGAAAGTTCAAGATGGCCCCTGAGGCCAGGGGTGTGACTTGGGTATGACTTGGATTCTATTCCTCTACCATAGGATCTTGAGTTCCAGATGTAGGCTTTCCAGGGCTGTCTTGTACAAGGGAGAGCCTGAGCCCTAAGTCCATCAAAGCCTGATAGCATCTTGCTCTGCAGTGAGTGACCCTTGTTTCACTCCTATATTGGGACAGGAATTGGAATCTGTTAATTCTGAAAACACACAGCTTTTCATATTAAAGGGAAAAAAACCTTATATTTTCTTCTTGGAAAACATGCTAGGAAAAAAATAAATGATAAGTCACATCTCATGTTAATAACTTTCAGAACATAAAAATAAAAATTTATTCCAGAGGCTTGTCATCTCCATGCCTGAATGTCTCTCTGAGTCAACTTCTATGTGGGTTCCTAGTCACTGGATTTCCCCCCCTCCACATTCTCAAGTATAAAGTACCCCAGAACGCTTTTCTGTCTTTCTCTTTGTCCACATGTTGTCAGTTTGTCCAGTTTCAGGATTCCACAGCCCCCTTCTCCATAGCTCTCTCTGAACTGCTTGTGATACTTTCTGATTTTCATGCTAAATAATTCTTCCTTCTGATCTTTCTATCTCTTGGATATTTTTAGATTGCAAGTATGTCCACCTCCACCACCCACTGTGGCTCCCTACTGGGTCTGCTCAGACAAACTATGCATATTTAATGCTTCTAATCTTCCTTTATCTGCCAGACCCACCAGTTTCCTAAAATTGTGTTGCTGTTCCTTAGACCTCCTCTTGATTGTTGATGCCCTGTGCCCCCACAGATAGAATTTCTGAGATGGCATCTGAAGGCATTGCCTGAATCTCATCTCTCTATTTTGTGCCTCAATTAAAGACAAGCAATACAGAAAGATGGACTCCTATAGTAGTCATGAATGGTGTTTGTTAATCATTTCCAGTTCTGTCTTCTGGACACTGAGTAGCATGGCATTCTCCAGACCCTTATAATTAATAGGGCTTCCGTTGTGACTCATTCCAGCAAGTGAACTATGACTAATGGGTCACTTTCAAACCAGTGAAAGACTCTAGGGGCGTTATTTTCTTCTCTGGAACAGCAACTGGTAATGTTTAAGGTAGTGGCTTCTGTGTATGTCTGAATCCTATGTAATAGTGAACAGAAAAGGCCCTGCCCAAATTATGCTGCCCCTGTAGGCAGAGGGAGTATACTCTTAGGATTTTAAAAGTTGAGATTGGAACTCTGTTTGTTATTGTAAAATAGTGTCCTTTGTCCTCAGTGAGGATACTACAATACCTACACCTTAATAGGAAAGGGATACATACACCTTCAAATCCAGCTTCTGGATCAGTCTGTCCCGCGACCCTGAGCCACCTTTGCAGCCAGAGCCTTCTGGAGCTCTTGAGCACTCTCGGCTGTTCCCACTGGCCTCTGCCCTGTGGGGTGAGAACAGTGTGTTGCTCTGCCACTGCTGCTGCTGGCGGAACTTAGGCCTGGGCAAGTCCTCGCAACCAAGACGTGTTGTGGGACCGAATAAATAAAAGATGGCGCGTGCTTTCAGGCATCCACAGCCCCACGTGATATCTGATATTTATTTTCAGGCCTGTCGGTCCCCAGGCAGAGCTCAGAGAAGCCTGGATTCTTTTGTTTTTATTTGAAGACGTCCAAAGTGTGCTTTGGGCTAATCAACAAAACAGCAGGCTTCTGTAGTTTTGGTTTTGCCCTTCAGCCTGGGTCTCTGCCTTGATCGGATATTCACCTTGCTTTGCATCCAATAAATATGTACTGAATGTTTATTTATGATTTTCCCCCTTCTCGAGCAATTTTTTTGCTCTCCCCCTCCTCTCTGGAAGTTAAATGTCTTTGCTATGCTTTCACCTTAATATCTCTAATTCTATAGATTCTATAGAGGAGAACTGAACTTCCCAGGCTCCATGTTTCCCCTTCAGTTTGGCTATCGTAACTTTCATCTCCTTTATTTCCCCTTGGGGACCACAAACACCAGATCCTAATTGCAGTCCTGGGTGATTTAGACTCTAAGTTATGGCCCAGGGATAAAAGTTTTTAATTTGTTCTTTATTGACCTGAAGACACCCAGGCAGGCAGTGAGCTGAAATTCCTCGTGAGTACAATTGATTTCCAAGCATCCTTTATGGGCAGCTCACTCCCCCATACTTGAATAGTGAGCAGTACCCTTTGACACTGTCTTTCTTAAAAGTCATGTTCCTCTCTTGGTCAGTCAATAGCATTGTAACCTTGGGCAAGATGAGACTCAGTTTTTTGATGGAGCTGTTTATAGCAATCACATAAAGATGAGGTTAAATGAGATGACACACTTAACATTGAAAGGTTGTAGCCAGGAACTGACAGGATATTGTTTCTTCTGAAGAAATAGGTGTGTTCTTGAATGATGTGCACATTGTGAAATTCACTACAGTAATTGTTAGCTTGAGAAAAATCTACATAGCAACCTACTGCACACTGCTCAGTGTCCAGAAGACAGAGAAAATCTACATAAGCACCTCCCTCTGGGACACTCAGGGGCATAAGAACTTTTATATCTGGACTAATTTGAATAGCATTCTCACAGAAAGGATGAGAATCAGAATTGAGAGAAAAGGAAAACGTGGAAAGGCAGACCCTATAACGGGGAGCTTTGAATACAATAGAAAGTTGAGCTTGTTTTGGGATGTGTTCTTTCTGGGTATGAAGCCATGGGCTGTCTTTTATTTCTCTTTCTATGTCCCAGTGTTCTAACTCAACATATTTATTTAGATTATTTCTAGGAATTAGCATATATATGTATACATATACTTCTTGAAACATTTCACACACAGACATACACATACATGCATGTATGTGTTCAATGTATATCACTTGATAAATTGGGGGAAAACCATATAACCCAAGAAACCACCAGTCTCAAGGTCATTTGTATATCCACTGCCTCCCAAAGTTTCCTTTATTCTTCTTTGCTATTACTACTAAATTATGTGTATGTGGTAAGAACATACAATCTGCCTTTGAAGCAAACTGTAATTGGACGATATGACATTGTTAGCTATGGGCCCTATGCTGTCTGTCTAGTAGATCTCTAGAAATGATGTTTTGTGTAACTGAAATTGTATTCCTTTACTAACTATCTGTCACCTCTCTGTTAGCTCCTCCTCCTAAGCCTGGCCACCAGCATCTTCTTCTTTCCTTTATTTCCCCTTGGGAACTACATTCTGGATTCTGTGTGTGCAATCATACAATGTTTGTCTTTCTGGGTCTAGATTATTTCAGTGATTACAATGTTCTACATCTTCATCTGCTACAGTCATAAATGGCAAGATTTCCTTCTTTTGTGAAACTGAATGATAGTGAACTCTTTGTAGGTACACAACATTTTCTTAATCCACTCATTGATGATTATATGTTTATATTGTCCCCACACCTTAGCTATTATGAATAAGCCTGCACTAAATTCAGAGATAGTGATTTTCCTGGCAGGTCCTGGTTTCAACTCTTTTGTGGAAGGTGACTTACTGAATCAAAGAGGAGCTCCAATTTTATAAATTGTTTTGTGAAAACTCCATAGTTTTTCCATAAATGAGTTACATTCCCACCAACTGTGAATATAGTCCCCTTTCCTCTTTCACCTTGTTATCTTCTGGGGGTTTGTTTTGTTTGTTTGTTTTCTTTTGCTAACAGCCATCCTCATAAGTATTATCTCAGCATTTCTTAAAGACTTATTTTTCTTTTTGATTAAGTTTGTGTATCTATGAATGGGTTTGTGCACATGAACTGCAATGCCTACAGAAACCAGATGAGGGCACCGGATCCCTTGGAGCTGGTATTACAGGCTGTTATGGGTTACCAGATATGGATCCTCTGCAACAGCAACAGGAGCTCTTAATGGCTGAGCCATCTCTCCAGCCTACTCATTTTGACTTTGATGTGTATT
Source organism: Peromyscus melanophrys (assembly GCA_902168415.1). NCBI lineage: Eukaryota > Metazoa > Chordata > Mammalia > Rodentia > Cricetidae > Peromyscus > Peromyscus melanophrys. The sequence goes on from CABHPR010145665.1 coordinate 35,649, forward strand.
TTCCTAATGATTTGGTGAGCATATGTTCACAGAACTTTTGGTCATTTTTATGTATTCTTTGGAGAAATGTCTTTTGCCCATATTTTAATCAGATTTCATTCTTGTTTTTGTTTTGCTATTGAGTTATATGAGTTGTTACTTGTATATTTGGATTACTAACGTGTGCGTGTGCATGTGCGTGTGTGTGTGTCCTACAAACATTTTCTCCCATGATGGATATTACCTTTTTAAAGTTACTGGCATTTGGGTTTTATGTGGTCTCCATTTGTTTACTTTTGCTGGCATACTGCCTGTGCTTTTCAGCATCCTATCCAAAGCATCACGGCCAAGATTGACTTTTGGAAGCTCATCCTTCCTCTGCCCCTGCTTCCCCCTACCCAGGATTTTATAATTCCACTTCCTACTCGTGACATCCTTGCACATTGGTCTTCATCTCTTTCTTCTCCCTCTCTTCTTTCTGTTGCCTTCTGTTTCTTCCCCCGATCTCCCTTTGCTTCTCTGCTTCTTCATTCTTCTCTTCTTTGACTCCTTTGCCATGTGTGAGTGCGTGTTTGTGTGTGTGTGCATGTGTATGTGTGTGTGTGTGTGTGCATGTGTATGTGTGTGTGAGAGAGAGACAAAAGATTTTTGAGACACGTGAATGGAGTCTAAAATACGCACTACCTGGCCAAAGCAAAGCTGCTCATTTGATGTCTTCATAGCACAGTCCAGTTGAAGCTGTTTATTGCATTTCTGTATTAAAGTTCACAAATTTCTGTACAATCTGCTGGATGATTATGACCTGTTCTCACTTGCTCAAGTAAACACTGCCAGGCATTTGTCTACTTTCAATTTCTTATTAGCACATGTTCTGTTGGGTTTTCATTAACCCTGGTGTATTTTCATTTCAATCTTATTCAATTTCCGTGACCACACAGTTGTGGTTTGACCCTTTATCTCCTGATAGCTCGCTTGTCTCTAAGTATTTATTGAAGTTTTGTAGATAAGGGGAGAGGTCATATTCATTTTATATTGCTATTATATCAAATTATCACAAATTCAGTGGCTTGTAACTACACAAAACACCCTTTGCCTTGAACAGCATGTTCACAGAATTCAGGGCTTTACAAGGCTTCAGTGTTTCCTTGGGACAGAGAAATTTGCTCAATGTGTCTACCTTCCCCTACCTACACTCACCAGAGCTATCTGGCCCCTAGAGATGTCCTGTGCCCTCAGCCTCCCAAGTCACTGGTAGCATGGACACCAGTTCCTGACATCTGAGTTCTCCCAGGCCTCTGAATTTGTCAGGAATGCAGGTCTAGTTCTTTGGTGGTATGGACACCTTTCTTTCTTTCTTTCTTTCTTTCTTTCTTTCTTTCTTTCTTTCTTTCTTTCTTTCTTTCTTTCTTTCTCTCTCTCTCTCTCTCTCTCTCTCTCTCTTTCTTTCTTTCTTTCTTTCTGTCTTTCTTTCTTTCTTTCTTTCTTTCTTTCTTTCTTTCTTTCTTTCTTTCTTTGTCTTATCTCTTCCTCTATAATCTTAGAAAGCCTCTAGTGTGAGCAGGAAGACCCCTACACTCCACCCCCACAGCCTCTGCTTTGTATGTAATGAATTTTGAGAACTGTAAATTTTCTCCTTCCCAGTCCATGTCCCTGAATAGATGTTATGGTTTGAGAGGCAAACTCATGAAGACTTGTGGTGGTATTGTGTTCCCCAAAATATTGTGCACCCTAATAAACTTATCTGGGGTCAAAGAACAGAACAGCCACTAGATATAGAGGCTAGAAAATGGTGGCACTCACACCTTTAATCTTAGCATTCCAGAGGCAGAAATCCCTCTGGATCTCTGTGAGTTCAAGGCCACACTGGAAACAGCCAGGCATGGTGACTCACACCTTTAATCCTAGGAAGTGAGCCTTTAATCCCAGGGAGTGATGGCAGAAAGCAGAAAGGTATATAAGGCTTGGGGACCAGAAACTAGAAGCATTTGGCTGGTTAAGCTTTCAGGCTTTCGAGCAGCACAGTTCAGCTGAGACCCATTCTGGATGAGGACTCAGAGGCTTCCAGTCTATGGAAACAGGATCAGCTGAGGAACTGGCAAGGTGAGGTGGCTGTGGCTTGTTCTGCTTCTCTGATCTTCCAGCATTCACCCCAATAACTGGTCTCAGGTTTGATTTTATTGATAAGAACTTTTAAGATTCATGCTACAAAGACTCACTTGCCATTCTTTCTCCCCTACCAGATCCTACTTCAGAGGGAAAGGGCATGGCTCAGACTATTTGCTGGACACCAGAGCAGGAAAATCACCGAAAAGGACTGTGGTTTTATGACTTCTTGTCTGCCTATAAGATTTATTTTTTTCCCTACACCTGGGTCTTAATATCAGCTGATTAAGTTGACTGTGTTTTCATGCCCCAGGCTTACAACTATAAAATTACTGTGTTCTGATTAATATCTCAAGGTGAAGTTCATACTCTGAATTAAATGTCCTTTAGTTGTATGTGGAAGGGTGGCATCAGGCCAACAGAAAGGTTCTCATTAACTTCCAAGATGCTTTTAGGAGACCCAGATGAAATTTCAAGTATCTAATTATATTTGTGACCTGCTTGGTTATCACCACAGAATACTCAATGCTTAAGTCACCAGTTAGCATGATTCCAGATGCAAGTCCATAAAAGTGAAATTACTCTCAGTTTTATGACTTCCTATGATTTACATGTAAATCTGTCAGATTTTACTTAGCAGGCTGTGATAATATCTTCTGCTCCATGTGTGCTTCTTAAAGCATGACCTTTCAGCATTGGTTTGTGTGAATGCTGGAGTCCTCTTCTCTTGCATCTGGCCATGACTTTGTGAGATTGCCTCACTCAGTGCAGTGCAGGACTTCCGAAACAAAGAAAGAACAACACTTATAGTCTAGCTCTTAGAACATGTGTTCCTGGTGCCAAGTTACCACACAGTGGAAAGTCCTGGGCCAGGTGAAGACAACCAATGTTAGGTGTTCTGGCTGCTAGCCAGCAGCAAGCACCAGACACAGGAGTGAGGAAGGCTCTAACATGACGTTTACTGCCCTCTGGTTACAACTTCAGGCGAGGTCCAAGTGAGAACCACCTAACTGAACCTCCCCTCTGCCCAGAACTGCACTGCCTTGACTGATAGTTCTCTTTCCAATGGTAAGGATTGGAGCCACGGCCTTGCACATGCTAGCCAGACACTTTCCTACTGAGATACATCCCCAATTAAATGATAGTTCTTATACCATCGTATTCAGAGTGATACTTTTAGAAGAGAAGACATGAAAAATTGGAACAGCATATTGGTCCATGGACAGAATCAACCTTGAATTAGAAGGTGTAAAATTGGTTGGAGTCTCTGCTCCTAGTTTTGCTGATGCTGATTCCACACCTGTCTCTTTATCTTGCCAGGGCATTTTCACACATGCATATTACTACATGCATCTCCACAATATTTTCCTTCAAATTAATCATCCACAATGATGTCTTTCCTCAGGGCACCAAGAAAAGCAAGCTGGGGACTTTCTAGACTGCAGATTTCTCAGTTTTGTGACATGTAGCACATGATTCATCCCATTCATATGGGCATGAGGATAGAAAACTCACAGAATGGGTAACAAGAATTCTAGATTATCCTCAAGGCAAATGAATGTGGAAAGTACTCAGGATTATGCTCATTTGGAATCCATTCTAGATATATTCCTTCAATAGCACATCACCCAAAACACATATTGGCCTAAACAGCTGTTTATATATTTTACTGTTTTGTGGGTCCACAGTTCATTTTGTGCTCAGCTGGGCTGTTCTTCTGGTCTCATGTGGAATTTATCATGTGTTGATGCTCAGTTGCAGGTAAAGCCTGGCACATGACTCGGGGAGTGGGTGGGGATGACTAAACCACATGCTTCTTAAACTTCATCAGGTTAGCTTGGCCTTGATCATACAGGGCTATAGCTAAGTACTTTGTTGGAGAATGTTCTTTTCTTCTTGATTTTTTGAGGCAGGACCTTGCTATGTAACACTGGCTATCCTGGAACTCACTGTTATTTTCACTGCTATTTCATTACTGTAATTTTGCTGCCGTTGTGAATTATAATGTAAATATCTATGCTTTCCGATGGTCTTAGGCCACCCCTGTGAAAGGGTCATTCGACCTCCAAAGGGGTCATAACCCACAGGTTGGGAACCACTGCTCTAGGCAGTGTGAGACATAGAAAGGATGAGGGTAAAGTAAAGTAATTCAGATTTATTAGTTTAAGAGTCAGATCTTATAAACTCAAATGCTTGGAGGAGAAGTCATACCTGAGTTAGAACTTTAATTGCTTCCGCTTTGAAGGTGCTGGCTGCTGATTGAATCCAGAGTGTTACATATGCTGGGCAAATGTTCTGTCAGGAACCTATGCTGCCTGTTCAGGAATAGATTCTTACTTATGCTGTCCAGTCTCTTCATAGCCATCATCGTCATCATTATATAATGGCCCAGCAATTCAAAAGACATGTTTAACTAACATTCTTCTTGTTCAATGCTGCCGCTGTGTGTCTCATTTCTTCTAACTAGAAACAGCACTGTAATCAACATTGCCAATCAATGTGTTCTTATCACCTGTGTATAAGCTTCAAGAAGACAGAGAGTTATCTACCTATGTGTCCCCCATGACAAGAATAGTGGCTGGCACAGACTAGGTGCCTAACTAGGTATTTTAGTGTTTTTTTAAACCTGGTAGAATGTTTCTCATACTTTACATTTTTTACTAGGAAGAAATTCCCATACAGCTATTCTCTTATTCAGATAGAATATATAACTTAGAAAATGTACCAACATATATACATATATATTTATAACTAAGGTATCTTGTTGGTGAATTTTTCCTTTTATTAATATCTAGCGGACTCCTTTATCCCTCCTGGCTAATTTTTGGGTCGAATTTTACTTTACTAGATATCAGAATAGTTGTGCCAGCTTCTTCTCCTTCTCCTTCTCCTTCTCCTTCTCCTTCTCCTTCTCCTTCTCCTTCTCCT
>CABHPR010145665.1:40758-73306 GCA_902168415.1 Peromyscus melanophrys
CCTTCTCCTTCTCCTTCTCCTTCTCCTTCTCCTTCTCCTTCTCCTCCTCCTCCTCCTCCTCCTCCTCCTCCTCCTCCTCCTCCTTCTTCTTCCAAGACATGGTTTCTCTGTGTAGTTTTGATGCCTGTCCTGGATCTTGCTCTGTAGACCAGGCTGGCCTCGAACTCACAGAGATCTACCTGGCTCTGCCTCCCAAGTGCTGAGATTAAAGGTGTGCACCATCACCAGCTATACCAGCTTCTTTTAAGCTCCCTCTTGCTTGATATGTTGAATTTTCCCCCTTTGGTTTTCAGCCTATGGGTTCCTTTGTCAGTGGAATTCATTTCCTGAAGATAATAAGCACTGTGTCATGTTTTTCAATCCCGCCAGCTAGTCTACATCTCTATAGTGGTGAGTTGAGTCCATCTGCATTTAAGGTCATTATTGAGAGGGGCTTACTAATTCTTATAACTTTGTAGCTTGCTTTTCTAGTTGTCTGTATTACTGTTTGGCCATTTTCTCTTTTCTTAGTAGAATCATTAGTTCATCAATTTACTGTGTCAGACATGATTTGAGTTCTCATATTTTTCATCTATTCCACTCATGATTTTATTCTTTCTTGTGCTGTTGTGATTGATATTGTCTTTCTCCCTTGTCTGTTTATAGTTCTTTATTTTCTACAGTTCCAGTTCAGTGTTCAGATTCTGTAGTTTTTGCCTGTCCTGAAATGTTCTTAAGATTAAACATCATAATAATCGAATCATCCATTCAATACCTGAATTCAATAGCTAGTTCTAAAAATAAGAAATACAAGTGGCCAATAAACATTTGAAAAAGTATTCAACATCCTTAGCTATCAGGAAAAATGCACATCCAGTCTACACTGATATTCTATTTCACACCATCAGCATGACTATCATTAAGAAAATCAATGACAACACAGGTTGGTGAGACTATGGGGGAAGGAGAAGCCATTATCCTACTGATAGGAATATCAACTAATATAACCAGCATGGAAATCAATAGAGAATTTCCTCAAAATTCTAAACATAGAATTACCATATGACCTGATTCTATTACTTCTGGGTATGCACCTAAAGAGCTGTAAGTCAGCATAGTATAGAGATATTATTACTAGAATTATTGTGTATCCCTACTTTGGGTGCCACATGTTACTGGGGCAACTGATGTCCCTTTCAGAGTCCTTAGTCTCATTAATAAATGAATTTAAGGATGGCCACAAAAGAAAGCTTGAAGACAATTTCACCATCATTTGAAAGAATAAAACCCACAGCAGGCAAGCTGGACGTCTCAGCAGCTGCCCAGAGGAGGAAAATGGAAAAGAGGAAGAAAGAACCCCATTAGGGAAACAGTGACAGCCCAAAGTGCTGGGAAGGATGCTCAGCTTAGGCATTCTTGGGTGTCTGAAAGAAAGAGACAGAAAAGGGAAAAGTTACACCTTTCTGGCTGAGGACTTAGAAAGGCAAATCGAACAGAGCTTCATGGTGGCCCCTTGGAACTGTACTAGGAGTGGGTGTTCTGGGAAGGAGAAGCGCATTATGTCTTTAAAGGGACAATTATTCCTCCTATACTTTTAGCACAGCTTAAGGTGAGCCAGCCTTCCTGACACCAGGCAATTGCTGACCCAACTGAACTAAGACTTTTTGAAATAATCATAGTTTATGTATAACAACACATTTTTCATGTGAAATAACACTACAATAAAATGATTTGACATAATTTTAAACAGAAGGACAAAGAAAAAAGTCTCAGGTTACGTAACCCCTCCCCCGACAACAATTTTGGGGGAAAAAAATCAATTTTTTTCTTAAGTGGGTCAGTTGGACAAATCATGTCTAATTGCTGGTCAATAAAATCAAAAGAAACTCTGACTTTCACAATCACTGCCTCAAAGAACATAGCACATGTTGGATTCTTTTGAAATTCAAAACTGGTTCTTGCTACTTCAATACACATCAAGTTGATGGATTAACTTTTAAGAGAATAGCAGTGAACAATGGTACATCTCCACTCAGAGGTAGATTCCATTCCCTGCCACATCTCTCCCTGTTTTGTGGGGGTGCTGGGAGGAAAGGATTTTTCTTAAAGGTCCTTAGCAGAGCCCTAACCTTTATTAGTATTTATATTGGCATATAACCTTTATTGTAACAATACTTTCCTGTACATGTTTATTGCTGCACTATTCAAAATAGATAAGATACTTAACCAGCCTAGATATCAATCTATAGATGAATGGGTAAAGAAAATATGATACATAGAATGGAAATTCATTCATCCATAGGAGGAGAATAAAAGCATGTGTTGGCAACAAATGGTGCAACTGGAGGCCCTCATGTTAAGGGAAATGGCCAGCTCAGACAAATGATATATGTTTTATTCTCATATGCAGACTACAGATATAAATATGCATTTATGTATTTGTGTGTGTATATATATGGGGGACATGAAAGTAAAAATGGGATTATGAAGGGAAAAGATCTTAAAGAAGCAAGGAAAAGAAAGAGTAATGGATACATTTACATGATAACTGGAGGTAGAACTCTTTTGTGAGGGAAAAAGGGGTGTAAGAGAAGGAAAGCGGGACGGGAGAAAAATGGGGCTAAATTATGGTGACATGTACATATGAAAACTCTGTTATGAAGCCTATTACCCTATATGCTGTTCTGATTTAGTTGCAGGTGCTGTGATAAACACTATGATTCAAAGCAACTTGGGAAGGAAAGGGTTTGTTTTAGATTACAGGTTACAGGCCATCATCAAGGGGAGCCGAGGCCGGAGCTTGAAGTAGAAGTGGCTTGCTCCCAGCTTTCCTGCTCAGTCAGCTTTCTTATCCAACCCAAGCCCATTTGCAAAGGGATGACACTGCTCAAAGTAGGACTGAGCACTCCTACATTGACAATCAATAAAAAAAAAATGCCGTAGATGCTCCACAGACTGATCTGACAGGCGTTTGCTCTACCAAGGTTTCCTCCACCCAGGTGACTCTAGTTCGAGTCAAGTTGACAATAAAAACTAACAAGTATATATGCTGATAAAAAAGGAAAAGGCCAGGCATGGTGGTGCACACCTTGAATCCCAGCACTCTGGAGGCAGAGATAGGAAGATCTCTATGAGTTAGAGATCAGCTTAGTATACATAGTGAGTTCCAGGACAGCTAGTTTACATAGCAAGACCCTGCCTCAAAAAAACCAAAAAGAAAAGAACATTCTCTAACAAGGTACCTAACTATAGTCCTGTATGCATCCACTCTAAAGCCAAAATATTAAACTCAAGGCAATAGCTTGAAATTCCTATCTAGGATGGCAGTCTCTGGGCTGCTGACCTGTGTAAGTAATGTGAGGCTCTGTGTTACCATTATCTGGTGGTCCCTCTTTATGGTTGTTAGCAAGCAGCATCTTCCCCATGTCCATAATATATCACTGTGATGCAGTTCTGTACCTTCAGACACCTTAAGAGCTTTGGAGGAGGTTCCAGGATTGCCCTTGGTGAACAGTTTGTACCTTCCTGATGCTGCTAATGAGCTCAGTTTAGATGTCTGCTCATGATGCCATTCACAGTCTTGCTGGGAGCAGTTCAGTATGTTGTGACTTGTGCCTTCACATTTAATAGCACCTGTGAGCACTACTCTGAGCCACCTCAGCAGAGTTCAAACCAGAGCCAGCCTCTGATGGCTGCCTTCCCACACTTCCATTTTGGATTGTAGAAGAAACAGCTGGGGCAGTTCGCCAACTTTTTTTTTTCTTTGCTAAACCAAAAAGTTTGTAATTATTTAATATTCTACACCCCAAACTAGAGATTTTGGACATCTGCATGATAATTTCCATCTTTTTGGCTATTTCCTACCTCGATCACCCAGCACTTCTTTGCAATATTGTTCTATGGTAAAGGAAGCTTTCCTTGTTCGTTACTTTGACCAACTGGTCAGAAATGGATTCTCACCAAAATCCTTCTAGGTTATTTTCTGTATGATTCTTTTTCTCTCTTGTGTAGTACGTGTATATATTCTGATTTGACATAAACCTGGCCTGCTTTCTGTCCTTTCTCTAACCTCTCATCCTATTTTCTTGACATTATTATTGCCATCTCATCTGTGGGTCATACTGATGCTTCCCTCTTTCCATTCCCAGTGACTTTGAATAGTTCTTTCTGGTGTCTGGTATAGATTGGTGACAGTGCCACTAAGAAATCTACCCAGACTAATATTGACCTGGAGTATTTTGTGTATCCTTATCAGCCCTCAAAGCCCAGTAGAATGCCAGTTAAGTTTGCCATAGTTTATGCTGTGGGATGTTTTACACTGCAATGCCCTGTGTTTGAAAGAGCTAGTCCATGACTAGTGAGCATCTTTGATGAGAACATAGAACCCAGAACTCATCAGTGTCCTGGCTTCTCCTTGACTTTAGTGAAGATGTGCTGAGACACCTGGGTTTGATTCCACTTCTTTTTCTGTTTAGGGTCAAAAGACAACTTTTTTTTAACCTTGATTTTACAGATTCAGTTCTTCATCCGTGGTATATAAGGTTTGCAGAGACTGGACAGGGAGTCATTGGAAAATGCAACAAAGTACAAAAATAAACCTGACCCCATTTCAATCAGGAAAGCAGCATGAGCTTTTTACAAAATCCCAGGCATTTCCTGGGTACAGATTGATTGTCCTGCTGTGGCCATTACCAATAGAAACAGGCCATTTCTCCAAAGCCCTTGGAACAAATGATAGAGGCACATGCCACTAGGGGAATACATTCGGATAGCACAATCGAATTCAGAGTTCTGGATACTTATGCACTTGACTTAAAGTTCCTGCTGGCATACTGAACTCTGACCCTTTTCCCATCTCTACTTTCTTCTTTACAACTAAAGTGGGAATTATCTGAGAACCTTTTTGGATGATTCTGTAATATGAAGATATGATGAGTATACCCTTAAAAGAGCTCTCAGACCCATGCTCTTTTCTCTTTCCAGTCTTACTGAAACCTCCATGTTTCTCATGGAAATTTATGTAGTTGCCTAGTAGGCAAGACTGTTTTTGGCCTGCCACCAGAGTAGCTCCCCAATGCCCAGTCACACAAATTACTTCCTCACAGAATGTAAAATCTCCATCATCAGCCAGCTATGGTATCACATGTCCATAGTCCCAGAAACTGGGAAGCAGAGGTAGGAGGGTTTCTGTGAGTTCAAGGCCAACTTTAGCCATACAGTAAATTCCAGACCACCCTGAACTACATAGTAAGATCCAATATTTAAATGAAACTAAATTAATTAATTACAAAATTAATACCATGTACTAAGATGACATTCAAAGCATCCACTATAAACCCAATACCCCTCATTTCAATTTTGTCCCATTTGTCTTCCCAAACTTCACATGGAGAATATCAGTGGGAAATATAGAATGAGAGCCTCACACAGGCTAAAAGCCACACAGAACATACCACACTGAATAGAATTGAAAGCCAACCCTATTTTCTCATTCATCAAATATTTTTGGTAATCATTAGCTCAGATTCACCCTAACCATGATATTCTAGGCATCTATAGAATAAATACGTTGATATATTTAAGATCAGAATTCTGAATATTGTTTTCCTTTTTACAGGTAGCAAGTTGATAGAATTACCAGCTTCTTCAGACTTAGTTATACAAAGTAGGGTTTTTTTTTTGTTCCATATTCCTCGTTAGTCTACAATTCCACAGCCAATACAAATTCTGTCATTTATCCATCCTTCTAATCATCTTTGAACAACTACTATGTGCTAGGTCTTTGCAAGGCACTGAAGAAGCTTGTTGTATAATGGAGCTAGAAATCTTGAAATAGACCTGCAACTGCTGGGTGTTAAGAGAGTTGCAGGAACCATCATAATGGTTACATTCGAGTCATAAGCTCTAGGAAAGTTTTCTTAAAAGAGAGAGTAAATTAATAAATATACACATGAACCAGCAAGAGGCAGCACCCTTGTTGAATCAGATCCAGTGTTGAAGGTTCTTAGAGTCTAAAGCCTGCTCCATCCCCAGTCTTGGCTTCTTGCTTTGTAGGAACCTTAACTGTTGGCACCAGCCACTTCTTACTAAGTCTAGGTAATCTGCATATGCCAATCCTCGGAGAGTCACTGTGGCCTGTCTTTGAGTAACTCTACTACCTGATGGGAGCTAGGCTGCCATTGCAAATAGTGATTGTAGTGAGTAGGAGAAACAGTCTTCATCAGCCAAGAGCACACCAAATCTGCAATCACTTAACAAATGGTCAGCCCTGAAAACATACATATAAGGAGCATGATGCAGACTGAGCAGGTTGTACTTATGTATTGTGGTTATGTAAGCCTAATTAATTGTAGAGGGTCAGTCTTGAGAACTGACTGATGGGCATGAGGAAGTTCATTGTTGAAGATGATTCAGGCTGATTTCATAATAAAAATCAGAGACTGGGCAGGAATGAGAAAACTTTATAAACAAAATTAAAACTAAAAATAGAACACTAGAGCATGTGGAATCTTTTTTAGCATAAAGTACAATTTTGTAGACAAATCTTGACTGAAGGGCAGGCTCAGTGAGACACGGTAGAATGCACTCTAACAGAATGTGTGTGGGAATCCTATGCATACCCCAGCTTGGGGCGTCATGCGTTCGATGTATTTACTGTCATGGTCCCACTTCGAATCACAGCTCTGTTCACTGTGTTGGCTTAAACACAGCATTAATTGTACATGAGTTTATCTTGACTTTGGGGAGAGGTCCTGATCTAGCCCTCTGTTTCTTTTCTAACTCAATTACATCCAGTCTCTCAAGAGGCAACTTGAGAAGTGAAAAACACACCCACAGTAACATTCTTGACATTTGCTCCTTGAGGAGCCAGTTTTCAAAACTCCACAAAGTGAGTAAGTACGTCTGAAGATCTCTGTAAATGCCTTGACTGTAGAGCTTGGAGAAAGTGTCTTTAATTGACTGAGGGGCACACAAGTTCAATTTAAATTCTAAAGTGGAATCGAGTTAAACCTTGCACAATTCCATCTTATTGATTTTCTTTTGGATTTTGGCTTTAAAAATTAAAGAAGAGAAATGTTAACTACAATGATGTTGCTCTGTGAAATCTGAGCTGTGGTGCTATTTGGCATTCATAGCTCATGGCCAAATGTCACTGGCTTCCCACAATTCCATGTTCATTTACATGTCCCAGATCCAGCTAATGACTTGAACAGGTTGAGGAGAGAATCAGAACTACCCTTTTGCTTTTAAACACTTGCCTCATTTGCAACTTTTGGGTTCTCCACAAACTGCCACAAAAGACCATATCTGCCTGGAATTACCCTCACCAGCCCCATAGACCAGATCACATAATAGTCTTAGCTATGAATTTTCACAATATTCCATACACATCTCTTACGTTGGACCTAAACCATTTGTGTGTTTGTAATTACCTGGTTTTATGTGTCTGTCTAGCTTTCATATGGCAGCATGTTGACAGGGGTTGACAGCATGTCTAACTTATCTTTCCTTTGTCTAGAACAGCCAGGCTCTGAGTCAGTGTAGGTGGTGCTGGTGGTGACTGAATCAATGCTGTCCACATGTCTGTAGCTACATCTCACTCGGCACAGTGTACAGTTCATGCTTTTGAGATGTATCCCTGACATAATTATAGAAGAGGTCCAGGAACACAACAGCTAAGGTCATATTTTCTGTAATTTGCCATTTACTGAGCATTATGAGTCAATGTCTATGTCTTCCCAAATTCATACATGGAAACCCTTAACCCAAATATGACTATAGGTAGGTTATAGGTAAGGATATAAGACTGAAACCTTACACTAGTGCCCTTACAAGAGGAAAAGACAGCGCCAATCACTTAGGACCAAGTCCTCACCAGGAGCTAAATTACCTAATATGTTGTTAGACCTTCCAGCTGCCAGCGTGTGAGATAATTTACTTCTGATGCTTAAACCACCCAGTGTGATATTTTGTTTTAGCATCTGGAGCTGACTAATGCTCTAAACAATTTCATTTGCTTGGTGCACATGCAGTGGGTTTTGATGATAGAGGCATTAATGTGTCACAGCTGAACAGGATAATTACCTATCAGAAGGCATCTATTCCAGCATTAATGAACAATGATCTTTCATTTCACCGTTGGCAGCCAGGGTGCAGTAATTAACCCAGCTTCCTTACCTATTGAATCTGAGGGCTCCAGGAAAGTTTGCAGCTAGAGCCCCCTCATTTCCATGTTCCCTTCATGTAGCACACCATAAAACATGTAATAGGTGGCCTCCCTGGGTTCAGAAACTGCTGAGACATACACGTGGCAGGCTTACAAAGGAAGTAAAACTTTTCAAACAGAATCTCTGGTGAACACAGTTGGCTACACTCTGGGAGGGAGGTCTCTGCAACAGAATAAACTACGAGGCTGGATTAGCCTGTGGCATGAAGCTAGGCACCATGATGGTTCATTCATATTCAAGAGATTATGGGCTGGTCCTTGAAAATCCAGAGCTATCCTGTTCTGTCGGACCCGGATGCCTTGTTCATTTCTCTGAGTTTGGGAGCCCTTGCTCAGGACATACAGAGTTGAATATAAACATTAAAACTGGTTGAAGCCCCAAGCACGGCAGACAATGAAGATTGTAAGAGTCTGACTCTTAGCTCATCTCTTCTTGGTAATGACATGCATGGGAATTAGGTTTGGTGGGGCTAGAATTTTGGTCCAGAATTCAGACTTCAATGGGTAACGAATACCAAACCTACTGTGACCTACAGAGTTTAAGTTTTCAGTGTGGAATGAAGTTGAGGTAAGACATGTCTAGAAACTAAAGGTGATTGGCCCAATAGTGAATTTGAAAGGGGGCTTTTTTTTTTTTTTTTGCCTCTTTCCACGGAAAGAGCGAGCAACCTTATGGTCAGGGCGGGGGGCAGGGGAAGTTGTTACCTTTGCAAAGAAAGTTAGACTTACCCACCATCATTAGATGAAAAGAACATATGTGTATTCTTCTAACAAGAAAGGAATGGCATCCTAGGCAGGCTCCTGTGGGCTGCTTCAGTGGACCACAGTGCTGGGGATGCTCTTTGAGTGGGAGGTTTCTGTTCATTTGCAAATGCGATGACATTTTCAGCTTTTTGTACCAGGAACAGAAGCACCTTAGGAAGCCCAGGATGAATGCCTTCTCCCTAGACATCAGCAAATGAGATTAATCCATTTATTGATGGAGGGTCTGGGGTCAGGATAGGAGGCGCCTGGGGAGGAAGGGGCCATGTTGTGTGGCCATGACCAATGATTGAGCAAAAATGTTTGCACTGGTGTCCTTCCAGCATGATTATTTTCTCCAGACACAACAGACATAAGGCTTACAGAACATGCCCCCCTTTGTAGAAAGCTATGGGGTACTTGTGTCCTCTTGACCTGAGGGGGCAGGCACAGAATCAATGAATATGTTTGTAACTAAGCCCCTGGGGATAGAACATTTGACTTCAAGTTAGGGATTCAATTCAATGGAAGTTTGATAAAGAAGGAAGTCATTGTGGTCAAACTCTCTCCTTGTATAGTTAGTGAGGCTGAGGATGATTCCAGAACGGCTTAATGTAGCTGAAGTTGCCTCACAGAATGGCTTTTATTCAAATAACATTGACAGCTGTGATTACAGTGAAGAAAGTATTTCCTTTACAGGACTCTCCACAATCTTTTCTCAAGCTAAGGAAGGTAGAAGCCAAGGAAACTGCTAATCCTGATACTTGCAAGAGAAAGATCAGTTCCACAATTTTGAGCCAAACTTGAAGCAAGTTTTAATTAAATACTGGCCAGGATGATGGACTCTGGCTAGGTTTACTCCTGGATTCCCAGGAAATGACCACAAGTCATGTTTTGCAAAGGCTTAAAAAGGCATAACCACCCAGCCACCATCTCTTCAGTGAGGTCCAGTCAGAGGGAAGCATGCATCTTGACGTATTTCCTGCTTATGTATCTCCTGTCCAGATCCCATCAAGCACATCTGGTGCAAACAAACTTGTTTAGGGAGCAAAAACATGTAGTTTGTTCTTTCCCAGGAACCACAGCCCCTAACATTCCAGGAAGCTGTCTGTCTTTGGGCAAGTGGGGCTTTACAGGTTAACTTCGGCTCTTACAAAACTGGTACTGAATACATGTCTGGGTTGACCAGTTCCCTGGCTTGGAACAGGGACTGGATTTCACTCCCCAAACTTTCATTCTGTGTACACTTTTACGGCACATAAGCTGTAAATTTGAATACAGGGACCTAGTGCCAGCCTTAATCACCCACAGAGTTAAGGGAGAGCATAAAGAAGGACATCCTTATAAGGGAAGAAGAGGTGGCTCAGTGCTTAAGAATGCTTGCTACTCCTCTAGAGGATCTGAGTTCAATTCCCAGCACTATATCAGATTACTAATAATCACCTGTAACTCCAGCTCCAGAAGAACAGAGGACCTATATTCACATGCACACACACACACACACACACACACACACACACACACACACACACACACAAGTAAAAATAAATCTTTTTTTTTTAAAGGATGGCTTTTTGTAGGTATAGTATCCTTCATCTGTGTAAGTCCTATTAGGATATTGGAAATGATGGACCATGAGAGATTCCTTTAGAGTAAATTTATGTTTGGGCATCAGAGTTCAAGCTCCTTTTCTCAGTCTCATTTTTTAAACCCTTGTCAACTCTATTCCTAAAGGAATAGTTTCCAAAACTGAACTGGGTTTTCACTGAGTATGTTCTTGAGAAAAAATAACTGAAGGATGATTAGAAGGGTCTGTGTATCAGGGCATACCCCAGGAGGAATGTCATCCCTCAGAGGCCATCACAGGTAGTTTCTGTTTGAGAAGAATCTGATAAGCCCGGAGCTTGTTAGGAGAGATGTGCACCACAGCCAGGAGATGGAAGAGCAACTGCTGGCGAGAAACTCAGAAAAATGGGGCTGCAAGAATTTGAGTGGCTGGCTAGTCAGCTCCTGGGTGGGGGTTCTTATTTCATCTGTGTAGATATGAATGTTGACAAATCTGTCATCCTCCCCACCGTCCTCTTTGAAGATGTAATGTTTGAATTGAGTCCTGAATGGCAAGAGTGACCAGCAAATGTGGGCAAATGCATTCCAGAAAGAGGAAATAGCTATTTCACAGGTCCTGGACAGCCACAAGATTTTAGCACAATGAAATATCAACAAGAGACAAAATAAGAAAATCAGTGTATGTGGATTTTAATGACTGAGATAGTAAGTGAAACACAGCAGTGGTTGGAGGTCAGGACAGTGCCTGTCAATTTCCACTGACTGGAGAGATCCTCGTGCAGCTAGCCTGGATGGAACCCACTTACTGATGACGGCTTGGAGTTTTTTTTTTTTTGCCTTTGCTACCGCTCTCTCATTGTTATTTTAGGTTCTCCAGGTGATTCTAATTACAGACTAAAACTCACTGATGCAGAGTCCTATCAACTTGGGAAGAACATTGGGTTTTATTTTTAAGAACAACGAAAAAACTAGCTGAATGTGTTGACTCACCCCTGTAATTCCAGCACTTGGGAACTAGGGACAAGAGAATCAGAAGTTCAAGGTCCAGCTCAGCTACATAGCAAGTTCAAGACCAGGCTAGGCTACATGAGACTCCAGGGTGGAAGGGACAAGACAGAAAAGAACCCTGGGAAAGCACAAAGAATTCCAAACGGGTTACATGGCTTGGCATCTATGATTAAAATGACCCACAGAATGGACTGAAAGGTCAAGGAAGGCAGGGATGAGGGAAGCTACATGGAGTACATCCATGGCAAACATCCATGGAGTCTTTATCTGGTGGACAGAAATGTGAGAATATGTAAAACGGTGTGAAGCGCTGATCCTCCATGTCATCCACAATGTTTACTTGCTGATATGTTAGATTTGAGGGTATGATAAAAGACAGATGACTAATGGTGTTTTGATTGGAATCATTCTGTATATTGTGACAATTATGGAAGCCAAGGCTCTTAAGAAGTTAAGTATTTTTGTATGAGGAGGAGGAAATAAAAATAATTCTGTTTCTTGCATGTTATATTTGAAATACATGTGAGATTGTAATGTGGGTGATGGAAGTTGTCTTTGAGGCTGTAGAGTTCCTTTTCTGACACAGGCAGAGAATTGAAACCAGGAAAGACAGAAGACCAAGCTGCAGAGAACTGGAAAGGAGCGGGTTTGTGGTGTGAATAAACTATGGATGAAACCTAAGACTAGAAGTCCGCTAAATTGATGCTGGCTTAAGCACTTACTTATAGGATCCCTGGTTCCTCGCTTTTCCTCTATTGGTCCAGTTTAGATACCCTCCCCTGTGACCTCCTGCCTTTTCTCCTCGCACTGTCTTCTGGGAATAAGAAGCTACCCTATCAGGAAACACACCTTTTTTTTTGTTGTCTATATGTGTCCTTTTAGCTCTGCCTCAAGATTTCCAACTTTAATTATCTGGTTAGCACATATATATTCACTTTGGGAATTTAGGAAAGAGACAAAAACTGTGCAGAAATTTGTGAGTTTCTGTGATACATCTTTGGTATTTAAAGCTATGGATTGGGATTTCCTTAAGACCAAAAAAATGGACATATTTGGGGGGGGGGTAGGGAGGCTGTCACCCTCTAGGAGATCTCAGGCATACAAGTGTTTTTGAATGAATTAAAATTGAGAATGATGGCTCCATGCAGAACATCCTAGTATCAAGATACCTTTCTTGAATTAAAAAAAAAACTGAAGCAGAAAGACATTGAGCCAAGAGTTTGTTGTGCATTAACTCTAGTCCATTTATTTTGCTCTTAAGAAAGAAATGAAATAGAAGCAGGTGTGAGGTGTGAGGGTAGGTAGAGTACAAAAATAAAGGCTTTAGTAATGACCCCCCAGGATCTGTTTATGACTGTCAAAGGTAAATCTACCAGATAAATCATTAGAATCAATGCCCGCCCTATGTCTCTTTTCAGACTAGCTCCTCCCCCACATACACTGGAAATACTCAGGTACTGTTGGTTCTTTGAGTCTTTTAATAATGATCTCAGTAGGAAAGTGCAAATTCAGTTACTGAATAATTGCATTTCAATATTCTAAATAGCAGGGAGATATCTTTAATAGTGAAGATGATTCCTGTTGTTAGAGAAGTAATGGCTGAAATAATAGGAAAGCAAGGCCCGCCTGCAGATGATGCAGGGGAGATGAGATCTTCACCAGCATGGCCACAGGGCACATGTGACCACAAGAAGAGTCTCTCCAGAGAACCTCAGTGAGCTTCTGCATCCCCAAAACATATCAGTAATTTACCTCCCCAGTGGCCCATGAATTGGTGACCTCAGGTAGCCATCATGAGTCTTAGGAAGAGAATCCTGGGAAACTTGAAGATTCCCAAAAAGTAAGTGCAGGCTTGATTTGAAATTGTCAAGTTTCATCTGAACTAAAATTCAGAATTAAAATTTTAAATTTCCTAAAATTGGACTGTCCAACAATAGTTCAGTTCTCCCACTTTATTTAAGAGGTGAATTTATCAGTACTGGGATGCTGTCTTTGGTACAATAACCCATGGTTAATAAACATCTTCCAAATTCTGAACAAGGAGCCATTTAAGGTACTGTGGGGGTTGAGAAAGCAGATAACGATCCCAGCTCGGTAATTAACAAAGCTTTCTCCAAGTCATGTTCTCTGGTTATTTTCTTTCCTCAAAACTTAAGGTGGACATAATGAACTTGTCACTCGCTGGATCTTGAAAATATTTTGTGATGATAAGTCACCATGAGGTTTTTGATGTACAACTTGGAGGGAGCACAAAAGTTGGAGTGATACCAACTATCATGAAACTTTTGGGTCTCTTTAGTCACAAGAAAAATGGAAGTGAGAATAAATTTCATTGATTCTAGCAACTGTTCCTATTCATGCACCAACACATGAAGCAGCTGGGGGAGGTGCTACCATTTATCTCATTAGGAAACATTTTGAATTAACTAATAATGATTCATCAGTTTTTTATAATCTATTATTTTGACCAACTTTGTACTCATAGTGATAGTTCAGCCCAACTTATATGTTTAACAAATAGTTGGGCTGGCAGAACTGTGCTTCAAAAGATTTATATTTACAAACATGTTTGTCACAGAGCTAGGAAAGAACAATCGAGATACTTTAAGGTATAAAATTATATTTTTTATTTGGCTTAACTTTTATGAATAAAATAAAATGGAAATACAATTTGAAGGGGAAAGTAAAGTTTACAGAAGTTATGAAGGAAGAGCTCCTCTACGTTTTTGGTTTTCAGTCAATGATAGCATTAAATCACTATGGCATCAATGGCCAATCGTTAGAGTTTAAGTAGAAAATACACAAGAGAGTAGAAATCAAATATGCTAAATATTATATTATTTGCAGCTGATGGAACACGAGATGGACTATTTTAGATGCCAGCTTTGAAGTGTTTAAAGGACTCAGTGGCTCTACAGAATTCTCTAATGGAAATATAATTAAGAAGGCTAGAAGATGTCTCTTAGAGCATATCATGGATACTCTTAGTGACCTTGCATTTCCTCTGAAGCCAAGGACACAACTCTGTATTCTAAATAACTCCTCTTGGACCACTGAGCAATGGTATCCATAGATGATGCTATAAAGTCTTCCAGCAACATGGCCTCGGGAAATAGTCCTGAGTCAGAGTAATTTGAAAATGACCACAAGGAATTAAGTGCACATACTTCATGTGTTGTGTGTATTGCATATATGTAGAAAAGTGTGTAACATAATTTCCTATTTTATCCCTTTTTAAGTGCTCAGTTTGATAGCATTAAGAGCCTTCACACTGTTGGACATCCACTGTCAGCATGTAAATAAATATGTGTTTAAAATTATGTAGGGCCTCCAAAATTACCATTGATAAGTTTCATTTATTGATGGATGTTTTTAGAGCAAGCTAGGTGCAAGAAATCTTGCCCTTATTTTCTGTGTAACTCTGAGAGTTTTGTTTACTCTGTACGGCCAAGTGAATCCCATGTGAAAATATCCCTTGGCATTCACGTCTTAGAATTTGATTTTGAAAATGTTATTAGAGATTGGGCTCTTTGTGTTATTTTTTTAACTTGTAATAAGTGTGTATTACTTATCCAGTAAAATACAAAATGAGAAGGTGATTTTGACACATTTTTCCACAGGAGGTGAGCTGCAGAACTAAAGGACTTTTACTTACCAGGTACATCTAGCTGTGACTCAGGTTGCCTAGCTACCAAGCAGACTTGCCCCACCCAAACAGGAAGCTATAGAGTCAGAGAACTGTGGATTGTATGTGTATAAAAACTGGACTGGAGAGAAAGAGGGAATATTAGAAGAGAGGACTAGAGGAAGGTGATGGAAGATGCATAAGAGCTAGATGGGGAAGAACAAGATGGGAAAGAAAGAGGTGGGGAAAAACAAGACGGGAGAATTAAGATAGAACTCAGAGATAACAGCAGGAAATCATAGAGTGAGATCAGGCAAGAAAGGAACAAAGTACAAAAGCAGAAAAGAAGCTGTGGAGAGAGAGAACTGACTCAGAAGAATAAAGTGAATGGACTAAAGAGTTTTGTGTATGTAGATATAGTCAAGAACCCCTCAGATTAATTAATCTGCCACTGGTAGTGTCTCTTCTGGAACTTCTGGGAGAAGACTATAGAGGAGCTGGACCCCAATAGTCTTCATTAGGGAGCATCCCCCACCCTGATAGCCCTCCCCAGGCTCAGCCTGTTCTTGACTTGTATTTGAGAAACTTGAACTTTAAGTTGGGTACCACGGAAAGCCCAGAGAAGGGTGAGTGGCAACTGAAACCGGGTATGTTAGGATGAGGTGTAGTCAGCCTTATGAGACTTCAGAAAACAGAAGAATCTTTGAGAAAAGTTAGCTTTGGCTGTTGTTCAGATGTCTCAGTGTCCCTAAAACCTTGTGACAGCAAGACTTGGGTATTAAATTCTCTATGGCCATGGGGGTGAACAGAGCTTCTCATGAAAGGTTAGAACAGCTCAGGGAAAGATGAACATAATTCCCACGTCTGGGTGACAGCAACTGAGGAAGGACCTTGAACTTTCAAAGTGCGCATGTGTGGATGCAAGGCAGTGTGGTTCTGCCGGGCTAAGAGAGGAGGGAGGAAGCAGAATTGGGAAGAAAAACACACTTGCTGTCTCCTCCCAGTTTTTTCCTGTTGTGTCTTGTTGCACTGTCACCACTTAAGGGTTTGATGAGAGCTGGTTAAAAGGAGAAGTGAGGAGAGGGAGAAGGGTGGCTACATGTTCCAAGTTTCTACAAGGTTCATCTTCTTCTCAGAACTCCTTTGATGGATAACTGCTTGCTTTTAGAGCTTGTAAGGTGCCCTGTGCAGAATGGTGACTCGATTTCCTCCATCCGGCTCCAATTGTTTTTCTATATGTGCATGCCTCCCCTTCAAGACCAAGACTTTAGCAAAGGTGGGGGCCTTTCTGATATCCTGAACCTCTAACAGAACTTGGCACATAGCTGTCCTTGAGAGCTTGATTGACTGAATTGTTTGTCTATGACGGGTTTTGCACCCAAGTGCCTCAACTGCATAACCACAGCAAATGCTGGCACAGTATGCAGCTGGTCCTGGGATTGCTCTGAATGCTTGTTAATCTTCAAAATGCTTCTAAAACCCGGCAAAGCGGGTGCTGTCATTATCTCTTACTACATGAATCATCAGTCACAGAAAGGTTAAAACCTTGGCCATAATTCCAATTCTACAGTCAGTAGTAGCAAACACAGGATCTGAAACAAGGCAGTCTGGACCCCATGAAAAGACTACTTGGTGGATGCTCATGACTTCATTTTGCAAAGAGGAGAGTGAGTCTCAGAGTTCAAAAGTGTTTAGTCTTGAAGTTTAGTCTGGGGGTTGGAATCAAACATGGAAGTTCCCAAATCTGTATTTGTTATACTGCAGAACAATTTGTACCTTCTCAGTTAAGTGTTTCCACTGAGAAAAACGAGAGGATTAGGACATTCTTTAATCAAGGTTGCAAGGTAAGTAGCCTGAGATGGATGACCAGAGCAGGGGACAGAACTGGGGTAAAGTTTCATCTATTCCTGGCATCTTGTTCACAAGCCTTGGGGGCTGGGGGAAGAAGTTGGGGAGAAAAGAAGGTTTGGTTGATTTATCTTAATGACAAGATAGTGTGTACAGAATATGAAAACCTTGAAGCAAGAAATACAGAAAATAATAATTATCCTCATTCTGATATAGTGATTAATTTCTATTCATCTAGGATGTGCAGATAATATATTCATAAATATGCTTTGATTTGCCTTGTTTACATTTGACTTTCTTCAACTTAATATTATAACTTGATTTCAATAAGTATTTTTCAACAGGGTGAATTTTAATAGCTGCATAGTAAGTGAATAAACTAATTTGTTTCTCTCTGATTCTTTCATTGCTAGGTATTTATCATTGTTTATATCTCAGATGACTTTTTAAGGAAAATACTCAGAAATAGCTTAAACTGGCTCAAAAGCTTTTTATTTGTGTGACCAAAATGTCCTCAAGAAAATTGTTGAAATTGATTCCACCACCAAATCTCTATTAGATATAAATTCCATCTCCCTGACCTCTGCAAATGATATTATGCTCTCAAGATCTGCCACTTAGATAGACAAGAATCTTTCTCTTCAGTTTTAAAATGGAAACCCATTGATTAACAAAGGGGCCCACCCTTTTCTTTACCAAATAACCATTTGTTTTTCTTTTTAAAATTGTACATCCATATCATTTGCTCCTTTTTTCTCCATTAGGGGAATTTTTATTAGTCCAACCAATGTATATACATTCTTTATTGACTAATATGGCTTCATCTGTTATAAATATTTTCCCAGTGGTTCACTTTCTAATTTTTAAATGTTTTCTAACTTATGAAAATTTTAAAGTGTTATAAACATTCTCAGTAGGTTTCTCCTTTGCTTCTAACATTCTGATACCACAAAAATAAGTCATACTTACCAATATCTTCTGAGAATTATGATTTCAACTTTATATTTGTAATTTTAATGTATCTGCTATGTGTGGGTGCCCGTGAATAATGTTGCTTTTTTCAGCTAAGTAATTGTTTAAAATTGATATAGGGGGCCACCCTTCTCCCGTTAAAATTTATTATAATTCTCCTCTATTTTGTTTAATAAACATCTACTCTATCTTCATGATACAAAGGGCACTGTTATGTGTATTGTGGGGTCTACAGATCTATAACCCCTAGCCCTCCAGGAACTCATAAACAAGGGAGGGCTGTTGGTGACCAAATTAACTCTTGAACCAGAATACAGAGAGAAGGATGGATAACAGCATCTTAGAGATCCTACCACTTCTGTTAGACTGATGAGCTCACATGTCTAGTTTTAGATCAGAGGTGCACCACCTCCATCACCAGGGCTCAATTAGATCCCCTTTGTGGAAAGTGGATGCCCAGCTACAGGGAGAATGATGAGCAGGGAGCCTTCAGCTACCACGTCTTCAGGGTTGTGCCTGCACTGCAAGATGCCTCCCATGTGCACATCTTCTCTAGCTCATCCAATAACCGAGCAATGTAAGTGTAAAAGTCTCACCATGTGTGTCTAACGCATGGCAGCTCTGATCATATTTGCCCTAGACCCAAGAGCAGAAGGGCTAAGAAGTCATCCTCCTTGCTCTTTTCTGAATCCTGCTTCCTGCCCTCTTCTCACAGGTGCCAATCCCCACTCACCCACCCTCAAAATACATCAGGATTCCCAAGTCCATTTCAAGTCCACAGAGCCTTCTGTGACAGACCTTTCCTTCCTCCCCATGAAATGGTCAGGAACAAGGTGGAAAATTGGCTCCTCCTGGGTGTCTTCAGAGCAGTAATTACAAAGAGCTGTGATATACTAAGGAATGAGCAGGGGTGGGGTGGGTGAATCAATTAGCAAGTCATTTGAATTTAAAATGTGTGAAGATACAAATAGAGAGGCAGAAGTTCAAGTCAGTAATAACTGATGTGCTCACAGAAGGTGTGCAAGGATGTTCCTGGCAGCCAGAGAGTGCAGGGACTGATGCTCAGTGCTCAGAACTCAGAACTTGAAGGCAGAGTAAGGCATCATCTCTTCATGTCCAAAGAGAGGGTTTTTTTTCCCTGCACAAAACAAGTGTGATTTCTACATGGGTGTTACATAATACCACCTAACAACTAGAGGGTATACTATGTGCTAATCATCACCTAGATACTTCCTAAATATACTGTGTGGTAGTTTGAAAGAAAATGGCCCCTAAAGGGAGTGGCACTATTAGGAGGTATGGCCTTTCTGGAGTTGGTGTGGTCTTGTTGGAGGAAGTATGTCACTGTGGAGGCAGGCTCTAAGGTCTCATATATGCTCAAGCCATGGCCAGTGAGACAGACCACTTCTTGTTGTTTGCAAGTCAAGATGTCGGACACTCAACTCCTTCTCCAGCTCCATGTCTGCTCACATGCCACCATGTCATGCCATGATGATAATGGACTAAACCGCTAAACTGTACACCAGCCCCAATTAAGTGTTTTCCTTTATAAGATTTGCCATGGTCATTGTGTCTCTTCACAGCAAAAGAAACCCTAAGACATACTGTCATATTGAAAAAGATTAGACTTCACATTGAGCATTAGTGTCACCTCCACTTTCCTGAGGAAGCTCACATTTCCCTGTCTAAAGTCTGACCTGGAATATTATCTCAGTAGCTAAACCACCACTCTACTCTAGGTGCCTTGACCACCAACCAGCTAAGTGACTGTAGAAAGTTACTCAGACTTTCAGTTTCTTCTTCTCTAAAATAGGCATAATAGTGTATATGTCAGAGTTGCTTCTGTGCTTAAATTAAGTAATATGATATATAGCCCCTAGAATGTATTGGCCACAAAGCAAACCCCCTACTAATGTCAGCTGCTGATAGCACTATTTGTTGACACTGGTTGTTTCTTAGGATAGTAAAAGGCCGTTACTCCAGACAGTGGGGTCCAGTTGCATTGGAGATGATACACTCAAGGATTTTTTTTTTCTAAAGACTGGTAAATGTGCTTAGCAATTCCTGACTCATTGGTTAAGCAATCCTTGTAGGAACTGTAAACCACCACTCTGGCTACTTTTATATCAACTTGGCAGAAACTAGAGTCATTTGGGAAGAGGGACCCTCAACTGAGAAAATGTTCCCACCAGACTGGCCTGTGAGCAAGCCTGTGGGACATTTTCTTGATCAATGACTGGTGTTTGATGTGGGAGAGCCCAGCTCACTTTGGGTTGTGCCGCCCAAAGTGTGGTAGAAGATGGTAGAAAGAGGCTAAGCAAACCATGGGGAGCAAGCCAGTAAGCAGCAGTGATCTCTGTCCTCTGCTTTAGTTCCCATCTCTAGGTTTCTGCCCCAAGTTCCTGCCCTGACTTCTGTAGATAATGTATGGACTACAAACTATAAGTTGAAACAAATCCTTTCCTCCCCAAGGAATAGACACCTACCTGTTATCAGATTGTCTTCTATGTGGATTTCTCTAACCTCAGAGAAAATCCAGAGGCCTAAAGCAGCAGTATTAATCAGGGGCTTGATCTATGTACTACATTTATAACAGAAGTTGGAGCTGACTAGTCTGAGGGTGGAGGTGCTATTAAAAACCATCATATCAAAACATCTAGAATCAGTTCTAATTATTCAATTTTATATAAAAATATCCGTGCTGGAACCAATGAGAAAGTGTCATGTGGGTATTTATATTGAATTAATAAAAGTAAGGCTTGATTGGCAATTGGAATCATTAGGAAAAGCAGCACGTGGTTTATAAAATAATATGGTTCCAACATAAAATAATACTAGGCAGGAGGCTCACTGCTCCGGACCTCAATATTGGTCAGGTGAATTAATCAGCTCACTTTGAAGACTATTCCAGTCCTGAGAGTCTGTGTCCTTAAGTGTTTCTTCAATCCATATCACTTGTACTGAGATGTTATTGACTTTGAAATTTAAAACAAGAACAGCAACAACAAAAAAACAACAAAATGTACTTGCAAGAAAGTTTTCTTTGACAAGTTTTGTTACTCCCCTGTGGTGTGAGTCAACCTGGAGGGAATGAATGAGGGCTGTTGCTCCCTGGATGTATTAGGGAGGTAGGAGTGCCCTTGTCCTTTGGCCAGAGTGTCTAGGTGATGAGTAGGAACCAGGAGGCAGCTCCGGGTTCCTAGAACATAAGGGTAGGAGTACAAGCAGAGGCTTTCCAGAGACATTGACCCCCAAGGAACGGATCTAATATTGGAGTTCAGACTCCAGTTCTGACCCCAGAGTGAAGAGGAAGAACAGGCCAGGTTCCATGTGTAAATAATTTTTGAAGAATCACTGAGAACCAAACCTCAGTCTTGCTCAGAGGGCTTGGTTTGACAACAAAGTCAGAATCCTGTGGGTCCACATGGGTTTGTTTGCTGAAGACAGAGTTTTGGGGTTCCCTCAAAGTATCATCAATCAATCCCATTAATGCTGCACTGATAACTCTGCAGTACTGCAAGAGAAGACAGCATTCCATCCCAGAATGCTCACAAAGAGGCCTCTAGATGATTCCTTTCACCCTGACCAAGCAGCAGTGCTGGGTGCTTTCCATCCCACATCCTCACCGTCCCTCCGTGCCCAAGGGCCAGTCCTTGTCTCAAGGGGCTTAAAAGATCTCCAGGAATGTTGCTCTCTAGGTCTTGCCACAAAGGGTAGGACCAATAGGATTACATCACCTTGGGAGTAGATAGCAAGTCTCTGGGACCCCAATGATGATACATCCTCCCCTGTGAGGGAAGTTGTATATCTTCTGAGGAACAGAACTCTTTACACATATGCAAAGTCTTCCCTTGGGTTCTCTGTTCTTATGTCTCCAACTTGATCCCTCTCCCAGTAGGACAACTCTTACCTAGCCTCTGCAGAGGTTATTCCTTTCTTGTCCTATTTATAATAAGCTTTGAAGTTCCCGGGCTCTTTAAACTTGACTACATAACTGACTGTATACTAACTAACCAGCTAAGAGAGTCGATTTTTCTTCCTGCTGTGAGAAAACACTTGTGACCAAGGAAACTTATTTTTAAAAGCATTTAGTTTGAGCTTAAGTTTTCAGAGGGTTAGAGTCCATGATGGCTGAGTGAAGAAACAGCTGAGGGTTCACATCATGATCCATAACTATGAGGCAGAGAGAGCTCACTGGGAATGGCTTT
Organism: Peromyscus melanophrys; assembly: GCA_902168415.1. NCBI lineage: Eukaryota > Metazoa > Chordata > Mammalia > Rodentia > Cricetidae > Peromyscus > Peromyscus melanophrys. The sequence goes on from CABHPR010145665.1 coordinate 62,933, forward strand.
GAAATCTCAAAGCCCACTCCCGGTGACTCACCTCCAAGAAGCACACACCTTCTAATCCTTCCCAATCAGTTCTACCAACTGGTGACCAATATTCAAACATATGAGCCCACAAAGGTTATTTTCATTCAAACTAACACATTAAGTAAATCAATAAGTAAACAAAATTTCTGAAATACTGTTGCCTCTGGTCCAAAGTCTATTTATCAACTCAAAGTTGACTATTGACCTTTCTTTCTGTATCCTTGAAGTTACAGCCTTAACTGAACACACAGTTCTTGGAACTTCTGCTCTGTGCTAAGGAGAGGTTGGGTTCAAGTCATTATAGAAGTAAGACTTATCTGCATTACCAGAATTCCCCCTTGCTATCCTTTTCTCAAGGAGAAATAAGGAGAAGTATTCCCACACTTGCCTATAATATAAAGCCCATTCAGGAAGATAAATGTGAGCATTTAAAAAGATTTCACTTCAATTTTGATTATCGATAGGTATGTGTGTCTGCATGTAGGTATGTGCATGTAAGTATTGACACCTAAAAGTGCCAGAAGAGACCATAAGATTCCTTGAAGCTCGAAGTATAGGTGGTTGTGAGATATCCTACATGGGTGCTAAGAACTGAACTTGGGTCTTCTAGAAGAGCATTAAACACTTTTAACCATGGAACCTTTTCTTTAGTCTTGGTGTATGCATTTTAAAAGGCATATTGATGGCCAGCAATGTGGCTCAGCTGATAAAGGCACCTCCCACTGAACCTGGGGACTTGAGTTTAAACCCCAGGATCCATGTGGTGGAGAGAACCAATTCCTACAAGTTGTCCTGTGACCTATACACATGTGCACACACTAAATAAGTACAAATGTAATTGAATACTGAGTGTTGAATGAGGCAAATCCTCCAGGCTGAATCTCTGAGGGCAAGAGAAACATGCATTTATAACTAAAAAAAAAAAAAAATGAAAACACAGAAATTTCTAGCCAGGCCTTCTGAGCTCCTAGGAGATTGAAGGAGCTGTAACTGATACAAAACTCAAGGCATTAGCCTGACACTCCCTAATTCAGTCTATACATATGCCTCAATGTGTTTGTTAATGTTTTCCAGGTCTCCCTAAATATCTCTGTGGCAGGCGGAGGATAAAGATGGGGAGCTATTTTCTCCCTGTGGCAAGGCCTTTAATCAACTGTCAACTCCTGATGAACAAGTCATTGTCCAACAAGATGCAGTAGATGTGTTGTGTTACATGCGACAGCCCCATTTCCAATGGTTTGTCTAAAAAACGTTGGCTTATAGAAACACTGATTGCTTCCAGTCAAAGCATTTTTTGTTTGGGGCCTTTCCTAAACTGGCATCTGCTTTATCTCCAGGGGTAGTTCTCTTGCTTGGCTTTACTTCATCAATTTAAAGCTGACTGAAGTGGTTTTGTCTGAAATGAAGTTCCCATTATCACAATCTCTCCCTCTCTATTGTGGGTGGTGACAGGAAGCTGAAATGAGTGTTCAACAGAGATGCTATCTGCCTCCCCCCTCTCCAGTTGCAGGGGCTGTGTTCTCAGAGCCTGATAGCAGCACTTTAACAGTTTCTCAGGCCATGAAAATAACACAGGTGCCTGGATCCCCCATTAGAATCCCGGTCTGCCCCCTTGTTGTTTAAGACCCTTAAGTCTTATGATCTTATGAGAAGAAAGATAAGGTCATTGTAGGTTTGGATACGATATCCCTGAGAAATACATTAGGAGACAATCAAATCAGATGTAGTGGTATAAACCTGTAATTCCAACACCTGGGGGTGGGGTGGGGTAAAGGCAGGAGAATAAGACATTCAAGGTCATCCTTGGTTACATAGCAAATTTGAAGTCAACCTGGAATACATGAGATCCTGTCTGGAAAGGAAAATGAAGAAAGACAATCAACCATCATCACTTGAGTAGCATGCTTCATTGGTTTGGAAACTTATTATCAGTGAGAAGTAGAAATGAGGTGGTAAGCATATCAGAGACCCCGCAGGGCAAGCCAGGGAGAAGAAGGGCTCATAAGAAAGGCTTCCCAAGCTCAAAGGAGGACACCTGGACCCAGGACATGGATGGATGTGATCTTGCACATTATCCACTAATCAATCTCATTCATGCATGAGGGTTGAGGAAAGCTGACATACTATTTAGACTAGTGCATATATATATATATATATATATATATATATATATATATATATATATAGTGCAATGTGCATAGTCCACCAAGGCATTCCTTCCTAGCATATTCTGGTCTAAATATAGAAAAGCCATCACATTGCAACTCTTCCTTCCCCTTTTAGTCCTGAGACCTGAGATCTGCATATCAGATATTTACAGTATTATTCATTACAGTAGCACAATTACAGTTATGAAGTAGCAATGAAAATAATTTTATGATTGGGGGTCACGACAACATGAGGAACTGTATTAAGGTGTCAAAGCATTAGGAAGGTTGAGAATCATTGGTCTAGAGGATTAGAAAAGTACGTCTTAGAGAATGACTATCGAGTTTCATAGACAGATCACTAGGAGTCTGATTTCATGGATGCTTTAGTTCACTAATGGGTTCAAATTTTCAATAGACTATTGGCCAGTGATAGAACTGTGTGGTAAGTAGGCTGTACCTGGATGAAGGACACTCAGGGCATGCCCTTAGGATCCAGAGCTTGTCCTGGCCCCTGCCTGCTACCATTCCACTCTGCCCTCTGTCTGCCGGGACAAGAACAGCTGTAGTCCACCATGCACTCCCTGTCCCTATAGACTGGCACCTCTGAATCCATAAGCAAAATAATCCATCCAGGCTGAAGTTGATTATGTCGGTGTTTTGTGTGATAATGCACAACATCATTTAAGCTGATGAAGGGGGGGTTACAACAATCCCTTCATCTCTTCCTCTTTTTATCCTTTATTCTCTCTATTCTCTATCATCTCTCTATTCTCATTCTCTAACCAAAGACAGTTATTTTTTGTTTATTTGTCTTTAGAAAAAAATCTCTGAATCCTGAGACAAGAAGAATTAAAGACTCCAAAGATCTGATACTCTATCAGCCTGCCTCAAGGTCCTCACTCACTTCATTCCTCTGTAGGACTATGGCTATTCCACTCTTCATCGGGGCTTTCCCTAGAAGTTAAAAACAATTAAAATAAAAGGCAAAAGACACACACAAATCCAAACCCCAAGGATGGAAAAGGACTGATTTAGCTATTTATTTTATAGCCTGGGGAAATAGGCATCTAGGTAATGAAAAATAAAGACTAGGTCAAGTAACAATCAATAGCTGAACTTCCTCTGGGTTTCACCTTTCCCAAGTCCGTATCAGCCCAAATAATTTAGTGAACATTAAACTGAAACTTTAAAGACCTTCTTAAGGAAAAGACAGCTTTGGAGTTGGTCTTTAAAACAAAGGTTTTCTAAACACAACAGGACCAATGCACACATGGACTTACAGAGATTGAGGCAGCATGTACGAGTCTGCACCAGATGGAGTCCTAGAGCTGAAAGGAAAGGTAGACACATGCCCCCATCCCTAACTTAGAAGCTATTTCCAATTGATAACCACTTGCAAATGAAAATTTAGTTTTTTCCTAGGGGGTCTCACTGGGGAAACAAACTACTCTTAATAGTAGGCTGCAAGATCTGAACACACCTTCCTACTGCATCCAAATTTATGTCCTTTTTTTTAGTTATTAACCCATCCACTCTAACTTGTGCTGTCCATATACTCATGATTGTGGGGCCAATTATCTACAAGGCCCTTACATTCAGGGTCAAGAGAGAGAACAAACACAGAGGGCTTAATTCAGCCTTACAGTATCTCAAGGACAAGCCCAGGGGCCCCCCTTCTGAGTCACGTCCAAGCTTGTGTAGATGTGTCCAAAAATGATAAGACTAACCCTCAGCCAATTGGAAATACACTAGTGTAACTGCTGCCTGCTTGACCAGTTAGGTAGCCGACCCTGAAACTCCCCTTAGCTGTACATAAAAGGAACCTGCACATCCCTCTTGGGGTCATCCCCTATTGTACAGGTGAAGGACCCTACATGCGTGTGGCATAATAAATGCTCTTTGCTCTTACATACTATTGAGTCTGGGGTCTTCCTTCAGTGTTCCCTCAGACCCTACAACACTTACTATCTGCATCTTGACCAGTTGTGAGCTTCTGCATTAACCACCATCTACAGCTCAGGAAACTCCCCTCATAAGATCGCATGGCATTGCCTCAAGCACCTAAGAAAGTGGATCTCGGGGCCACCAAACCACATTGCCTTGCTAATTTCACGGATCTAGTGGTCAGTCAGGCTCAGGTTGAAATCCCATTTTTGTCACTGCACCAGCTGAAATGCTTTTGACTGCAAGAAATAGACTATTCAACTCCTTGTTAATTATTAATGTCCCTGGGAGCACAGGTCCTTTCATCCTTTCCTTCCTCCATCCAAAGCATGCTGGCTTTCACATTCAAAGTGCTTCCACATTGGAGCAAGATGGCGGCCAGAGCACGCAGCATTTTGTGCAGACTCTCCCTTGTCCAGCAGAAGAAACGAAGCCTTTCTACTTGTTTTTCTCTTTTCTATTCAAGGCAGGAAACATATTGCAGAATCTCTTCAATAGACTGCCCCACTGTATTTTGTTCTGGGACTTGATACAGGATCATCTCTGAGTCAGTCACTGGCTGAAGAGAATGATATCACCATTTTGAGTTTTGACCAATCATATTTCACTTCCATACAGGGGCCACCTTTTGTGAGGATAAAGCTGGAGACTTTTAGCAAGGACCTGGGGAAGGATGGCTATTAGGCACGCATTCGGGTGGTCTGGTATCTGGTGATCCCAAGCCTCAGCTTCCTCATCTGAAGACAAAGGAAGCAAAGTCAATGTCATACAGTGCTGTCATGCTCAGCACAAGACAAAGTCAGCAAGATGTTCAGAAAATACGTTTATAACCCATCTTCATTGGCATTTTGAATTTTCTGGCATTTTGGATATATTAAATAAAAGCTTAATTTTTATATGAAATTCAACTGCCCTTCTTATGAAGTAAGGGGTCATCACTTGTAAGGTAAGGGCTCTTCTGTCTTCAAAACTTCAAGAAATCTACTTCTTCCTCTTGTCAAGAACATAGATTCAAGTACTGCTTTCTGAGACACCAATGTAGTTACCAAAGAATTTAGTTCAGGACTGTTTAATTGTTTGTCTCTAAAGCAAAACAGGGCTGGGAACATAGACCTAGCATGTCAAATCCCTATGATTAACTCCAGGTACAAACACACACACAAACACACACACACACACACACACACACACACACACACACACACACAAACACACACACACACACAGAGGGCCTAAGGGAGACAAAACTGAAAGATGCTGTACTGTCCTAAAACAGAATAATCCTAACAGTAAGTGGATATTTTTACATGATCAATGAATAATACTTCTATGGCCACTTGTTAAACCATGTGTTACTGAAAATGGAGAATCTTGTTTAAAATTTATGTTTCTCTACAGAGATAAACCACGACTTGTTCTTCTCTGCTACACTGCCTCATTTGGCAGGTTGTGAAAGTACAAATTGATAGTCCAGGATGTTTTGCTTAATTGCATCCTCTGACAGTCAGTATTGCCCAGTGTTGAGTCTAAATAATTCTATCCTTACGTGATACATCTCTTACTCAAGTCTGAGAGACTAAGGAGGTTTGAATTAGATTTTACATGAGTGAACACTGGTTAGTACTTAAGGGGGTGTTGTTTCCAGTGGTTGGCCGTTAATGGTGTAGTTAGGGATGCCTGAGTCTGGGTTCATCTCCACTTTTCAGTGAACAGCTCATGGGCCCCTCTGAATCTGGGATTTCCTCATACATATTAATGATGTAGCTGGCAAATCACAAGTCCTAGGAAGGAACAAAATGCCAACAGGAGCACAAATAGAAGAAATGTGCTAATACTTCACGCACAGTAAGATCTGGGATAAACATTCCTCCCCATGGCGTGGATTCTTTTCGGCTGACAGGGCATTACCCAGCCATCTGTGATTCACAAATGTGAGGAGAAATACCAGGTGACAATCACATCAATAATTTCTATCTCTGGGAGGAAATTGTGGCATTTGTGGCTATCTGAGGAGCCTGTGATAGGAAGAGATGCCACCCGTGATTCTGATGCTGTCAAGGGACCCCAAGTGAATTTCTTTGACCATGACTAATATGGAGATGTCACCTCAAAGCTCACATGCTGTGAACCTTGTCTGAAGGAAGTTGTACAAACACATCTATTATGGCAAGACTACTTTTAATTCCAATCAATATAATACATTCCACCCATCCATTTGTGTAACATACATTTATTGAACACTTACCACATGCTAGGCACTTATTGGTGTGATGCAGGTATGGACCAAATTTTCTGTTTGTCTTTGTAAATTCTTCCCCTAAATAGAATTGGAGATAGTTCAGTCAACCCCTTGTGATGTTACCATCTACAGGGGCCCAATTTATTTTTGTAGAACAAGGAACTTGTTCTGAAGGATGAGAGCCCTGATAAAACATCCCATGGCATCTCTCTCTCTTGGAACTTGATGGTAACTACTCCATCTTTTTCCTGGGCATTTGTGTATTGATGATGGAGAGTGCTGGGGGAAGCTCAGAAATGGACTCCAACTTTCTTAAAATCAATAGAAATCAAGGCTGAGGAGATGGTTCAATGATATACAAGAAGAAATATCTGAATTCAGACCCCCCCTAAACCCACATAAAAAGCCAGGGAGCATGGCTGTGCACACCTGTACACCTGTAATCCCAATGCTGAGGCTAGAAGATAGAAAGATGATTTTTTAGGCTTATTGGCTACTGGCCTAGTCCAAAAATGGCAAGTTACAAGTTCAGTGAGAGACCCTGTCTCGAAGAAAAGCAGAGAGTAACAGAGAAGGATACTCAGCACCCCTTCTCTGGCTTCCTCATGTATGCAGCCATGTGTATGTACATGTATATACCATGTAGATATACATATACAATCAAAAAAGAATCAATCAAACTCAATATGGGCTCAAGAATGGTCACATCTGAGAATGTGTGTGCTGAGATGGAGACAAAGGAAAGAAAAGGCTAATTGTACATCCTGGGTTCTAAGTGGAATGGGGCATCTGTGATCCTATATCTTCACATAGGATCAGCCTAGGAGTAGAGTAAACTTTTTAAAAGTCAGTTAGAGGGCTGGAGAGGTGACTCAGCAATTACTGCTCTTGAAGAGGTTACAAGTTCAGATCCCTGTACCCACATGGCAATCCATAGCTATCCAGTTCTGAGAGATTGACATCCTCTTCTGGCTTCCATGGGTATAGTACTGCACATAGGCAAAAATACTCATACATGTAAATAATAATAATAATAATAATAATAATAATAATAATAAATCAATTAGGTTTCATATCCAAATTTCTTCATCCTTGGCAATAAATAAATACATCCACATGCCTTACAGCATGTACACATCCATTAGTAACATTTTAAAGATCTATTTTGTTTTTCAATGACTTTTTAAATGTGATAATCAGTCCACTGGACACTGGGGATGGAGCCTAACGACACAGAAGTCAGACATGCTTCTAGTTTTCATAGAGTTTAATACTTGGTGGGAGTAAAATGTGAACAAAATGATACTTAAGTAAGGAATTATAATGAAGGCAAAGGCTTTCTAGATCAGACATTACCTTCATGTTGATGAATAGGTTGTTTTTGTTTGTTTGTTTGTTTTGGTTTTTCAAGACAGGGTTTCTCTGTGTAGCTTTGTGCCTTTCCTGGAACTCACTCTGTAGCCCAGGCTGGCCTCAAACTCACAGAGATCCACCTGCCTCTGCCTCCCAAGTGCTGGGATTAAAGGCGTGCACCACCACTGCCCAGCCGATAAATAGGTTTTTATGTGTTCTGGTTTGGTTGATAAAATGAAATACCAACTTCTGAAAAGATATGTGATGCCTCTATTTTTTCTTTACAATATAGACAATTCACATGCACAGACAAGATGGCTAAGACATATGGACTGTCAGATTGAACACATCATTATAGACCCTCATTTACAGATGGCCACGTTTCACTGTTTGTCAGAAGACGCTAACAAAGTTTTTCATATCTTCCACAACCCAGAACAGCCACCAGCACTATCTCTGTATTTCCACTTGTATATTAAGTTCATTTAAGAGTCCTTCCTTGAGTTTGCTATCTGATGATCTCACCTACCACTTGAGAATCTGCAAACACTGGGAGGTTCCATAGGCAGCAGAATGTATATGTATCTGATAACACCAATAGATGAATACAGCTAGGATGTGATCAATGCTTCCAATACTCAATGAAAACCCGTGCCCTCAAGCCATAGTTTGAATATTATAGTATGTTTATAATAATTTGCTCTTCCTTAGTCATCAACACTATGAAATATTTGAAACACCTCTTTCTATCAAGGAAAATGAACTTAGCATTTTCCTCAAATTAGCAAATTGCTTTGAGAGTGTTGAAGGGTGACTTTCACTTGAACTACTGCCTAGTTTGGAGCTTAAGTTCCATTCCAGGGTCTCATTCAGAATTCATGTTCAATCTGGTTGCACTGCAGGAAAGTGTGACATTGGATTCCTAGAGCAGAGGATAAAAACAGCCATCCACAGTGACAGAAGGAATCAATTCTGTTTTCCTAGACCTTTGGACAGTTGACCAGAGGGAGCCAATCCTGTCTTACTTGGGATGAAGCTGTTTAGTCAGCATCCCTCTGTACTTTGTGATAAATGCAGTTTTTGCACACTTAACTCAATTGTGGCCAGTACAAGGTCCTTTAAACCCTGTGATTTTTTTTTTAATTGAGAGATTCCACTGGATACCCAAACAGCATTTATTTACCTAAAGGAGGATTCCTAACCCAACTCCACTCTGATGGTTGGAGTCCTTTTGGGCTCAGGATATTATATTTATGACAGGATTCTTTTCACATCTCCAGTATGTCCCATTTAGAATGCCCAGGAGTCTGTTTTCACTTACAGTTCTCCTTACAAGTGGAAAAAATGAAATTCTTGGCCTCAGACAGAATCTCTTTGGCTGGGCTTTCTTTGTGACCTGTGCCAACCACCAGGAGTCTGATTGGCACTAGACAGGGTGTCACCTAAAACCAGCCCTTAGTTTTCTGTAGGAATTATGCAGGTAGGAGAATATTGAGACTTCTGGTACATGAACACTGGAGAAGCCTGATTACAACCACAAACCTCAGCCTTGTCTTCTACTAAATGTTGTCTCTTAGATCCCTCAGCATTGGCTGCATCAAGAGGTTTGTTTGTTTGTTTTTAATCTCTGTGTCTGTTTTAACTAGCCTTGAATGAACAAATGAGGTAGGGAGCCATCACAAAAGCCTAAGGCGTAGGAAGAGTTGAGGGAGGGGAACCGTGATCGGAACATATTGTATGAATAAACCATTCTCACCGGGCAGTGGTGGCGCATGCCTTTGATCCCAGCATTCAGGAGGCAGAAGCAGGTGGACCTCTGTGAGTTCAGGGCCAGCCTAGGCTAGAGTGAGTTCCAGGACAGGTGCCAAAGCTACACAGAGAAACCCTGTCTCAAAAAACAACAACAACAACAAAACAAACAAACAAACAAAATTATTCTCAATAAAAATAAAATAAATCCTTTAAATCTTCCTAAAGAAAGTTTAGACATCACCAAAAAAACCTCGAAAACAAACAAACAAAATGCTTGAGACCCCACTGGCCTGAAAACTGGAATCCTGATTCCAGCTAAATTAGGATTTAGGCTGTGTTTGGTGGAAGTACTTGGCTTTATGGATGAAAGCATTCAAAACCTGTTTATCCTGAAGCGCGCACACACACACACACACACACACACACACACACACACACACACACACCAAAAGCATGAAATTTAAGGGTGAGTGTTTAGGGAGAAGGGATTCAGAGAACTGGGAAGAAATTTCTGTAGCCCTAAGCTGTCTTCTGGGTGACAGATTGGGACTGAAGCTGTTGTTTTGAAGAAGTAGTTCACCAAGGTAATAGAGACAAAAGTCTGGCTATGAATCTTTTCCTTTCAAGTTTGACAAAGCCTAAATGATGCGCTTCCCCTTGCCCAGTAGGGAAGTGGGGCGAGGCACAGCTGTGTCTGACTCCTGCATTGGCAGTCCAGACAGCCTGAAGGGACCCACTGAGCTGCTGATGAAAAACACCATCCGAGGAGTTCACAGAAGCCCAGCCATTCTTGCTGAACCCTTTTTGGTGTTTTGTTTTTTTGTTTTTTATAATCTAAACTAGTTTTTCCTTCAGTTTTTTTTCTTAAAGGCACAGCTCTATATAAATGCTACAACATGGTTTTAACACACATAC
>CABHPR010145666.1:4899-50432 GCA_902168415.1 Peromyscus melanophrys
TTTTTTTTTTTTTTTTTTTTTTTTTTTTTTTTTTTTTTTTTGCAAGTCATGTTTCATTCTATCCTAGGTCTCTGGGCTATCCAGCCTCTGGGTCTCGGCCCTCCAGTCTGTATCACAGGTAGGCTGCTGGTGTTCTGTTTAAGAAGTTGTCTCTTGTGCCAATATGTTCAAGGCTATTCCTCACTTTCTCTCGAATCAGGTTCAGTGTACTAAGTTTTATGTTGAGGTCTTTTATGCACTTGGACTTGAGTTTCATTCAGGATGGTGGATATGGATCTATTTGTATTCTTCTACATGCAGGAATCTAGTTAGACCAACATCATTTTTGGAAGGTGCTCTCTTTTATCCATTGTATTTTTCTGGCTTCTTTATCAAAAATCATATGTCCATGAGTATGTGGATTCACACCTGGATCTTCAATTCCATTCCAGTGATCATCCTGCCTGTTTTTATGCCAATACCATGTGGTTTTTGTTACTATGGCTCTACAGTACAGCTTGAAATCAGTGCTCCAGTTCTTTTATTGTACAGGACTTTTTAGCTATTCTGTTTTTTTTTTTCCATATGTAGTTGAAATTTGTTCTTTTAAGTTCTGTAAAGAATTGGGTTGGGATTTTGATGAGAACTAATTGAATCTGTAGATTGCTTTTGGTAAGATTGCCATTTTTACTATGTTAAACCTACTTATCCATGACAATGGGAGATCTTTCCATCTTCTGATATCTTCTTCAATTTCTTTCTTCAGAGACTTGAAGTTCTTGCCATACATGTTTTTCACTTGCTTGGTTAGACTATCCACAAGATAGTTTATGTTATTTGTAGCTACTCTGAAGGTTGTTGTTCCCATAATATCTTTATCAGCCCATTTATCAACTATATATAGGGCAGCTACTGATGTTTTTTTTTAGTTTATTTTATATCCAGCCACTTTATTGAAGGTATTTATCAGATGTAGGAATTCCCTGGTAGAATGTTTGGGGTTGCTTATTTATACTATCATATCATCTGCAAATATTCTGACTTCTTTCTTTCCAATTTGTATCCCCTTGATCTCCTGTAGTTGCCTTATTGCTCTAGGAAAAACTTCAAGTACAATATTGACTAGATATGGAGAGAGTGGACGTCCTTGTCTTGTCTCTGATTTTAGTGGGAATGCTTTGAGTTTCTCTTCATTTAATTTGATGTTGACCATAGGCTTGTTGTATATTGCTTTTTATTATGTTTAAGTATGTTCCTTGCATCCCTGATCTCTCCAAACTTTTATCATGAAGAGATGTTGGATTTTGTCAAATGCTTTTTCAGCATCTAGTGAAATGATCATGTCTTTTTCCCTTACAGTTTGCTTATAGGGTGTATTACATTGACTGATTTTCATATGTTGAACCATCCCTGCTTGAACCCTACTTAATTAAGGTGGATGATCTTTTGGATGTGTTCTTGGATTAAGGTTGCAAGTATACTATTGAGTAGTTTTGAATCAGTGTTCATGAGGGAAATTGGTCTGTAATTCTCTTTCCTTGTTGAGTCTTTGTATGGTTTGGGTATCAGGGCAACTGTGGCCTCATGAAATGTATTTTACAATGTTACTTCTGTTTATATTTTGGGGAATAATTTGAGGAGTACTGGTATTAGTTCTTCTTTGAAATTCTGATAGAATTCTGTGCTGAAACCATCTGGCCCTGGGCTTTTTTGGTTGGGGGACTTTTAATAACTGCTTCTATTTCCCTAGGAGTTACAGGTCTATTTAAATTATTTATCTGATCTCGATTTAACTTGATAAGTGAAAATTGGTATTGAGAAACTTGTCCATTTCTTAGATATTTCCCAATTTTGTGAAGTACAGGTTTTTGCAGTATAACCTAATAATTCATTGGATTTCCTCAGTGTCTGTTTTATACCCCCCTTTTATTTCTGATTTTGTAAATTTGGATAGTCTCTCTCTGCCTTTTAGTAAGATTGGATAAGGATTTGTCTATCTTGTTGATTTTTCTCAAAGACCCCAATGTTTGTTTCCTTGATTCCTTGTATTGTTCTCTTTGTTTCTGTTTTATTGATTTCAACCCCTAGTTTTGTTATTTTCTGTCCTCTACTCACCTTGTGTGTCTTTGCTTCTTGTTGTTCTAGAACTATCAGGTATGCTGTTTAGTTATTAGTATGAGATCTCTGTAATTTCTTTATAAAGGCTCTTTATGCTATGAACTTTTCTCTTAGCACTGCTTTGCTTATGTCCTATAAGTTTGGTTATGTTGTGCACTCATTTTCATTGAATTCTAGGAAGTCTTTTATTTCTTCTTTTATTTCTTCCTTGACCAAATGGTGATTCAGTTGAGCGTTGTTTAGTTTCTATGAGTTTGTAGGCTTTCTGTTGTTGTTGGAATCTAGTTTTAATCCATGGTAGTCTGATAAAGTTCAGGGGGCTATTTCAATTTTCTTATATCTGTTGAGACTTACTTTGTGACTGAGTATATGGTCAATTTTGGAGAATGTTCCCTAAGGTGCTAAGAAGAAAGTATATTCTTTTGTGTTTGGGTGAAATGTTCTGTAGATATCTGTTAGGTACATTTGAGTCATAACATCTGCTAGTTCCATTTTTTTCTCTATTTAGTTTTTGTCTGGATGACCTATCCATTGGTGAGAGTTGGGTATTGACGTCTCCCACTATTAATGTGTGAGGCTCAATATGTGATTTAAGTTTTAGTAATATTTCTTTTACAAATAGTGGATGCCCTTGCATTTGGGGCTTGGTACCTTGTCTTTGTTGGATGGGTGTTTTGTTCCTTAGTTTCTATTTACTCTGGTCTTCTGGCCTAAGTGGCCAGAGGTTCTGGTGACTAGCGAGTCTTCAAGTCCAGTGGGGTATCTCTGCTGGGGTTTTTGCAGCTCACAAAACCTCTGGGGTTTGGGGTGCCAACGTTACCTCTGCAGTTCCAAGTATCTGTGTGGCCTCTGGGGTTTTTGGTACCTGCTTTGTCTCTGGGATTCTTCCTAGTACAGTGTGGCCTCTAGTACAGCTGAAATTTTCTATTGAGGTTGTGAGCTGGGATATAGGGAGCAGGAGAAGGGATGCAGTCGTGGGCTGTTGGGCCAGGTTTAGGAAGTGTTAGGTGGCTGTGGGCAGTGTCTTACCTTGGGTTCCTAAAATCAGCCTTGCCTCAGTCTTCTACTGAAGTTGTGAACTAAGATATAGAGGCCAGGGGAGAGAGTCAAAATATAATATCATCTTAACTAATTGTATCTGTTATTAACCACTGTAAAAAGTGTGGCTACATTTTGAAGTTGTGAGTGGACATGAATCTTCTGGGGTAATGCACAATGCAAAACAGAATCTACCACTTATTTGGCAGAGAAAATATGTATCATAAAATATTATATACACATGTGTATGTTTGTTACTAAAAATGCAAACACTGGTTCAGTCTGTATATTATTTGTACGTGCATGTGTTTAAGCCACAGTTTCAGGCATACCCTGGTCTTACATTATACTATAACTTCTGTCCATGAGATCCTGTCAAGTTTCATTCTAAAGATACCAGAAAAAATCAGAGATAATAGAAATCAAGTTTGTTTTTTCTAGTGCAACTAATTTGAATTGAAATAACAGATGGCTTCAAATAGTCTATCTGAAATCAGTTCTACAAGAATAATTAGGAGTAATCTGGTTACTACTGATAAGATTTTCAAGATGTAAACGGGCTATTTTTTAAACAAGAAGGAACTCATTAAAGAATGTCTGACAACAGATGAGATAACAGATCTCAGAAAGTTTTAGCAGGCCATAAATCTTTCAAGAAGAGTTATACTTACAACACATTTTATTAAGTTTTCATGGATCCAAAAGTTATTTTACCATAACTTACTAAAGAAGGAAAAAAACTTTGATTAAAATAGCCTCATGATTCATCAGCAAATAAAAGATAGGAGAGGATGTCACACATTTAATAATAATATAGGCTAGAGTGATGGATTGATGATTACTGTGTTACTTTTTACCTTTACCTGTACTGCTTTTACAGAAGACCAGAGTTTGGTTTCTAGTATCCAGGTCTGACAGATCATAACCACCTTTGATTTCAACCTAGGCTATCTGATGCCTCTAGCCTCAAAGACACCATAACTCATGTGTGCATATCCATTCTACATGTATACACAAACACACATACAAATATGTTTTTAAAAAATTTAAAAAAAGCAAAAATAATACTGTGTAGAGTATTGATAATTTTAAGGAGAGCTTATGAAATAACATTATAGAAAAGGATATATAAACCAAATAGAAGCAGATGTATGTAAAATATCTCTGATTGATGGGGAAGAGAATAAAACAAGGCTAGAGAAAGATATAAGATATTATGATGAATGGCACATGTCTTTCTATACCACCAGCCCTGTTCTTTCAGGAGTAATATCAATGCAATTCAACTTCCACACATTTCTTCAAAAATATTCCCTTAGTATATCAAAGCTAATAAACCTCAATGTGCCTTATCTTCTTCCCATGGCTGCTTTGCATTGTTTCCACATAGCTTTTCATAGGAGAGCGAATTCAACATAGATTTATAAACTCACCTTCTATTGTCATTTCTCCTTAATCTGCCTCTCTAATTCTTTCAGCTCTTTGCTTTCTGTCTATTCCTATCCTGGATCCCATACTAGCATCAGCCTTTTCGTACCCTGTGTGCAGACTAAGACATTTTTCTCCTTGACAACCTATGAATTAGAACTATGCATTCCTGCTTCTACGTTAATTCACACTATTTTCTCTGAATTAATTTTCCTCTTGCTCATCATGATTCTCACTCAGTAGTATTAGTTGAACTAATAGACTGTCCTGGACCTAGATAACACTGAGAAATCATACTGCCAAGTGACCCAAGTCAACCACTTCTGTGCTGAGCCTGTTACAGATAGAAACTGTTCTGTCTGCCCACCAGCCAGATACTACTTCCTAGAGGAACAATACCTTTGGATTCCAATGGGAAGCAGGTGCTTATTCCCTGGTTGTAGTTCGTGGAGCTCAAAATACACTGGTTAGGTTACTCTCCCAATACTGTTCTCCATCTCTTTTTTCTGAAGCCTCTCTCAATAGCTTTCCTCTAGATTTCATGGTTCTAAATATTTACAAAGCAACCTTTTTCTTCTGGTTTGCCAGATTATATTGTTTAATCTACTGGAACCTATTAAATGATAAATAAGTGGTGTGAATACTAAAATCAGAGAAGCATTTTAGTGTATATGACATTTGATCTAGACCATGGTGATTGATAAAACATTAGTAATTATGCATAAACATACTTCTTATTGGAAAGGTTACTATATGATAAGACTTTATTTTATTTATAATCTTTGAAGTATCCCTTCACTGACACAAAATAAAAACACTTTCACTGTTCAGAAAACTTACTTTTTTTATGCCCGCATTACTAAAATGCTACTGGTTTTGTTTAGGGGAACAATGCTCATCTTCTCCACTCTCCAAAAGAGTTTACAGGCTCTCATGGAATAATGCATCATTGTATTTTTTGTTTGGACCAGTAGGATTGTTTGGGAGAATGCTTTTATAAGTGAAAATTATATTATAAGCACACACACACACACACACACACACACACACACACACACACACCCACAGGGGAGGAAGGGACAGAAAGAACAGGTTTCTCTTTTCTTTCTACCTCCAGTTCTCAAACAGTGCCTCGAGAGAGAGGTAATTACCTTGAAGCCAGGGACAGAAACTACATAACAAGAGTGGTGGGGCACAAATATCAGCTTGCAGGTCTTTAGTGACACTATAGAGACAGTTGTATGCTGTATAATTCTGATTTCTTCTTATAAGAAAGAAAAGGACTTTGGTCTGCAGTCACCTTTCCCTCTTGTCAGCCCTGGAAAGGGACAGGGAGACTGAAGAAAGTCAGGGCACAGAGAAGCAGTGTCGCATGACGCCCCTCATCTCAAGAAGGTGGCAGCATCCTATACCTACACCAAGCCTGTTTTCCACCTGTTTGGAGGCTACTGGGTACCTGCAGGGGACTGCCTTTTTAGCTCCTCTCAAGGGACAAGGCATTGTAAGAGGTAGAAGCAGGCCTGACTTTGGGTCTCCTGTAAATTGTGTTTGTTTTCATTTGTTTCTTGCGAGGCCTTTGAAATTTGTCACAGAGGAATCTATCACCAAGTGACAATGGCAACCATACAGATTTTACACTAGTCCCTATCACCCCTCATAGCCATCCTATTCTGTAAGCTATTGCTGGGGTCCAATTTCAAGAATAGTGAAGCAAGCCAGTGATACTTCACTCACAGTACTAACAGACAGGGTCCAGGAAGTACTCAACATCCTGGAATTGGTATGAGAATCAACCATTATTCCACTTGATATTACATTCTTTCCAACTGCCTCTAATCAAAATTGTTCACAAAGACTATGTGACTTGTTCCTCCCTTTATTCACAAAAATAACAGTAAAAAAAAAGAAAAAGAAAAATACTAGTGATATAAATACCAAACTGTATATAATGCGTAAGTGCATATTGGAACCCATGTAATCCAAAGATGGCTTTGCCTGCTTATGTCTGTATTCTTAAGCAACAAAAAATATACTCATTCATTCAACAAACAGATACATTAATTATTTTTAACAATGAAACCAGACATCTCTTTCATTGCTCTCCCTCTGTACTTCCCTCCACTTGGCCATCTCAGTCCTTCCTGTTCCCATTCCCCCACCCCTTCTTTTCTACCTGCCTCCTCCCATTTTACCAGGAGATCTCAACTATTTTCCCTTCCTGCCCTCCATGTGTGTCCCTCTTGGGGTCCTCTTTTTCACCTAGTTTCTCTGGGGTTGTGGATTGTAGCCTGGTTATCCTTAGCTTTGTGTCTAGCATCCATTTAGGAGGGAAACCCGGTGCTAGGGAAATCCCCAGGAATCCACAAGGTTGACACCAGCTAAGACTCCGAGCAATAATGGAGAGGGTGCCTGAACTTCCCTTCCTCTACAATCAGAGTAGTGACTACCCTAATTGTTATCATAGAACCCATATCCAGCAACTGATGGAAGCAGATGCAGTGATCCACAACCAAGCACTGGGCTGAACTGCTAGACTTGAGTTGAAGAGAGGGAGGAGGGATCACAGGAGCAAGTGAGGTCAAGGTCATGATGGGGAAAAACCGCAGAGACAGCTGACCTGAGCTGGTGGGAGCTCATGGACTCTGGCCTGTCAGCTGGGGAACCTGCATGGGACTGAACTAGGCCCTCTGAATGTGGGTGACAGTTATGTGGCTAGATCTGTTCTAGGGGCTCCTGGCAGTGGGATGAGGACTTATCCTGGGTGCATGAAATGGCTTTTTGGAACATATTCCCTAGGGTGGGATACCTTGTTCAGCCTTGACAAAGCAGGGAGGGGCTTGGTCCTGCCTCAACTTAGTATGCCATACTTTGTTGACTCCCCAAGAGAGGCTTTACCTCTCTGAGGCGTAGGTGGAAAGTGGGGAGGAGGGAGAAGGGGAGGTAGGGGGAACTGGGATTGGTCTGTAAAATGAAAAAAAAAACTTGAAAAAAATGAGTAATTAAAAAAATGAAGCCAGGAGGCACTCTAGCATAAACATTTGAAGCTGATTAGCAGGCATTACCTTCTTGTCTCCTCAGGAATATTTTTTTCTTTTAAACTTTTAAGTTTCATGTGGCAGTATTAAGTTTCTGTCACGTTTTGAGAATTTTCTATGCTAGGTATAAATGTAAAATAATGAATCTTTTAAACCAACCTGATAAAATTCAGAGATCTGAAGAAGTGTGTGTGTTCAAAGTTGCCACCTCAGGAGACTATATTCTCATTTAAGAAATGGTTTTCCCATCTTAAAACCCTGAGGACCCGAACTGAACATCGACTGCAGTCAGCCGATGAATGTTTCAAAAACTAGGGCTAGAGCTTTGTTTCAAAGTGTAAATGAAATGACCATCTGCCTTGATTCAAAATGCGGACAGATTTGATTTCAAATTGCTCTGAGGAGTTTTAAAAACAAAATTATCAACAAAATGATGAAGATTTATTATACTTTGACATAATAAGAACACAATATATCAGACCTCAACTCCCACTACTTGGCACTTAACACCCTATGAGACACTCACACTAGTCTGCCTTCCTGTCTACCTTAGTTTCCTCCACTCTTGTGTGACTCCACATGGCACCTCAGTCCTCCCTCCTTCCCCCTTCCTTCCTTCCTCCTTCCCCTGCTCTGCTCTGAGTTTTCCTTTCTTTTATCCTTTCTTAAAGGTGCTTCCTGGTGAAGTGCTTCTGGACTGCTTTCACAAATTCTTCCAATTTCTGCCTCTCTCTTGTTTGAATTCTGTATCACGCTGTATTCTTCTAATAGCTTTCATGCACATTTTGTCTTTTTCTGAATTCATCTGAGTACCTGTAGCAAATTATATTGCTTTGCCAGCTCTTACAGAGTATAATTGCACCAACGGTATTAAAGGTGAAAGGAACATGAGCAATTTTCTTACTTCGCCTTTAATAGTAAAGACACTGAGGTTTTAAATTCTTGTTCTGATTTTCTTCAATGCAAAAATGAGGGCCTGGTGCTAGCTTCTTCCTGTTCCACAGTATATTTGATACATGCATCTCACTTTACACTCCACACAGAACCAAGCACAGAGGTAGATCCAGTCCAAGTGTCAGTGAATGTTTATTATAGGCTGTACCTAAAATTTTTATCTGAAAACTAAAGTATCTAAAAAATACAAAGTTTTTGGGTGATGTGAGGAAATGGGTATCTTCCATCTTGATGAGTGGAAAGAAAAAGGATTCAAGCCCTTTGGATACAATTTAGTAACAATTGCTAAAGATGAAATTGTACAATTTTTGCAGTCTGGAAATTCTATTCTACCCTAGAGAAATACCTCAATAAGCACATGAAAGACATAGATAAAGAATGAACAACAAAAATATTTTTATCATATATATATATATATATACATATATAGGCATAAAATGTTAGATATTACTTAAATACGTATCAGTAAAATAGAAAAATAGTTATGTTTTATTAAAAATTAATATTATGCTATATAAATATTGAAGTGGAACTCACATAACTATGTTGATAAATCCTCAGATATAATATTGGATTAACATAGCAAGTTGCTAAATAATACATATTCTATAATACTATTTATGTAAAAGTTGAAGTCCATGAAACTGTTAATATGACTCAGGGTAGCATAAAATGCAAAGAATTATAAGTACATGCTTGGGATTGACATGACTGAATGTTGGAATGTTCTGGTACCACTTGCAGTCACAAATGGGTTGTGGAACAAAATGACAGAGAGATGCAGTTTTCCTGGCATCAGTGGTCAAGTGTTATAAAGCTTTGTAACTGATGTGTGTATAGATCACTCTATTTTTTTGCTTTCTGCTATGTTTTAAATATATAACCTTAAAAATTGCTTGCCCCCTAGTGTAGAGAGTAATTATGAAGAAGAATATCCATACATGCCCCCAAGCAATGCCTGTATAAAGCCTAGAGGGAGGGAAAGCATGCCCACCCAAAGAACTGTTTACCAGGTAATGGCGGTCACTTGGACTTATACCTTTTTGAATGCTTTATAAACCAATATCCTTTATTCCATACCACTAATATTTGTTTTTATGCCAAGGAAAGATGGCCTCAAGCAAATAGGACCAGAGAAGTAGGGTAATATGCAAGAAAAATATTCAAAAACAAGAGACACATGCCGAGTGGCAGCCTGTGAATTCTTGGCTCTGCAAATAGTAGCCCAGTGTCCAAATGCTTCTTCTCTTGTGCTTTCTGTAACCGACCCTAGATTCCTACAGTGTCATGTCCAGAAAAACGCTAGAGGCAAAGAAGAGAGTCATTGATTGTATTTTTCATTTTACTTATACATCTTTCAGTTTCTAAGGATACTGCAAGCTTTTGAAGGTGGAAGCCAGTACAAAGAACATTTAGCAATACCTTCAGTTCCCAAGTAGAAAAAACACAGTGTAAAAGGAGGCAGTTTTTTCTCAAGGTCACAGATGGATTTAGGAGAAGAGAGATAGAGCGGCAAGTGTAGATGTGCTCTTCCCTACTTCATTGTCTGAGCTGAATGATCAGTGGTTTCTGGTGATTTGGTATGAGAGCCGTGTATTCCTTATAAGAAAGGCATCTCTGAATCCACAAATGTTACTTTCATTTTTTGGCACTCAGTGATTTTTAGGGTAAAATCCTGGGCTCTAGAAACCCCAGGAAGCTACTCAGACACTTGTATCCAACATGTACATTAAAGAGACAAGTAATGATAAAAAGCAGAGAATGGAGATTTAGTCACAATTGTCATGTTGGTAAAAGGAATAAATAAAAGTATCCAGTGACTTCCCAGTTCATTTTCATGGGTAGTAATGTAAGGCACAGGTTTAAACATAGGTGAAATACATTCATTGTTGTTGTTTGTTTTTTGCCTCTTTTGGGGGGGCCCACCACCCAGCTCCCAAATAAATAATACACAAAGGCTTATTCTTAATTATAAACGTTCAGCCATACCTTGGCTTTTTTTTTCTTGCCATCTTTTCTCAACTTATCCTCTCTACCTTTTGCCTCTGGACTTTTTCCTCTTCTTACTTCCATATATCTTACTTTTACACTTACTCTGTGAGTGGGTGACTGGCCCCTGGTGCCCTCCTCTTTTTCTCTAGCTCTTTGATCTTTCCTCCCAGATTTCTCCTTCTATATATTTTCTCTGCCTGCCAGCCATGGCTATCCTTTCTCCTGCCTTGCCATTGGCCGTTTGGCTTTGTATTAGACCACCAGGTATTTTAAACAGGCACAGTAACACAGCTTCACAGAGTTAAACAAATGCAACATAAACAAAAGTAGCACACCTTAAAATAAATTCTACAACAATTCATGATTGAATAGTTCTGATCAGGATGTGGTTACCCCGATCACTATCAGTCATTGCTTCCATTGCATTGAAGTATTACCTGTAAGGTGATCCAATGTGTTGTGACAACGTATGAAATCTCTTCCTAGCAGACAAGTGCCTCTTCTGTCTAGCTCCAAGCCTTCTCTTCCCCTGGAATAGGATTTCTGGGAATTTACATACCATGGGTCCCCATGACTCAATAATCTTTGAAATGAAGGGAGGAACACAATTATCACAGTGTAGAATGTCTCTCTTCTGCTAGGATGCTAAGG
The DNA here is from genome assembly GCA_902168415.1 of Peromyscus melanophrys. Taxonomy (NCBI): domain Eukaryota; kingdom Metazoa; phylum Chordata; class Mammalia; order Rodentia; family Cricetidae; genus Peromyscus; species Peromyscus melanophrys. Next base: position 16,095 of record CABHPR010145666.1, read on the forward strand.
TTATGAAGAAGGGAGATGTCCTAACAATTAAGCCAATAGAAATGAGAACAGCTGTCTAGAAAAGTCTCTTTAAATAAGCATTACAGTAGCAGTATTGCTAATGGCCACAATCTGAAAACAATTCAGCTCTCTGTTTTCTGGCATATGATTCTATAGTGATAGGATAAAGTAATATGTCTCATTAATCACAGCCAGGTGTACAACAACACAGAGTTAAACCTCAGTATTTTGCAATGCAATATAATTTATATTCAATGCTTAGAAAAGGCAAATCAGTACAGAATGAAATAGAATGATCTGGGGCTGGGGGTATGAGTGGGAAGGAAGTGAGCACAAACTGGTACATGGGTCCTTGTGGAGTGGTGTGAGTGTTCTAAATGCTAAGATTGTGGCCAGAGTCGTGCAACTCTGTCAGTCTGATTAAATCATTCAATATATACTTAAATGGATGCATTTTATAGTACACAAATTTTATCCAATGAAAGCAGTTTTAAAGATGAAGAGCAGGTACAGCTTGTCCTTAAAATATGGGTTACTTACCTCTACCCAACATGCCTGGTATCTGTGGCAAAGTGGGCATTCTCAAGATTCTTGTTAATTTACTTATTTATTTTAGAGCCTACTCCATAGTGAGAATTTGTTGTTGGAAAATTTCTCTCGAGCTCCCAAGTCCCGCCAGCTCCCAAGTCCTGCCAGTCCCAGAAACCATTTACAAAATAAACACACAGACGCTTACATTATTTAAACTGCTTGGCCATTAGCTCAGGCCTATCATTGTCTAGTTCTTACTCTTATATTTAGCCCATTTCTATTAATCTCTACTTTGCCACGTGGCTCGTGGCTTACCGGTACTTTACATCTTTCTTCTCCTTGTCGCGGCTCCAGCCAGTCTCTCTATCCTTCCTTCCTCCTCAATTCTCTTCTCTGTTAGTCCCGCCTATACTTCCTGTCTGGCTATTGGCCAATCAGTGTTTATTGACATATAGCGATATCCACAGCAAGAATTTTACTATACATGCCTTTTTCTTTCCTCATCACAACCCTAGAAGACAGACATTATTATCTTCTTTTTATGACTAAGTCACTGAAGAATCTATTCAGTACAACATGGCATGCACAAAGCTGAGGTTTCTGGCTTTGTTGTGTTGAGCCCTTGGTTTCTGGCCCTAATCTGAGAAAGATTAGACCATTGCTTGCCCATCACATGCTTAAGATAAATGCATACCTGACATAATCGTAATTAAGAGTTGTCTCTGCTTCCTTGAGGTGGCTGGACACCAGACAGTGGGCTCTTGGATTAAGAACTCCTTCTGTAACAGTTTTAGTACATTTAGGAAAATAAAGTCTTTGTTATTTCCTGTAATTTATCTCTAAAGTGATATGATAAATAGTGGCATAAAATGCCCATGGTTTTTGGACTGAGTTATTAAGGAACAGTAGACAATTGCTTTTTGGCCACTAGCCACGAGTCTTACACCAGAGCATCCATTCTCTCTCCATAACACATCTTTAATTTACTGTGGCAGGTTTATGCAAGAGATTTGCACTGATGGAGTCTGCTGTTCTTTCTTTCCCCTTTTATCTTACAAAAGAGAACTCCAGGATATATCATTAAGGTTTTTTTTTCTTTTTAATTTACCTGGTGGGGGAAAAATCACAACTGAAATTGCACCAACATTTATAAATATTAAAGTACAAGGAAGACTCAAAGAAGGACGCGTGGATCGCCCTGGGAAGGGGAAAGAGATGAGAACCCCATGAGTGAACTGGGGATGAGGTATGGGCAATAGAGGGTAGGGGATAGGGGATGAGAACATAAGGGAATGGGATTGTTGAGCTGGAACAGGGATGGAGTGGGAAAGCTATGAAAGATACCATGATAGAGGGAGATATCATGGGGACAGAGAGAAACCTGGTGCTAGGGAAGTAGCTGGGAATCCCCAAGGATGACCCCAGCTTGGACTACTAGAAATAGTGGAGAGGGTGCCTGAACTGAACTAACTTACCCCAGTGATCAGACTGGTGAATACCCTAACTGTCATCACAGAGCTTTTCTCCAGTTACTGATGGAAGCAGATGCAGAGATCCATAGCCAAACACCAGACAGAGCTCCAGGAGTCCAGTCAAAGAGAGAGAAGAGGGATTCTATGAGCAAGTGCATCAGGATCATGATGGGGAAACCTGCAGAGATGACCAAACCAAACTAGTGGGAACTCATGAAAGTTGGATCAATGACTGTGAAGCCTGGATGGGACTGACTGGACTAGGCCCTCTTCATGGTGAGACAGTTGTGTAGCTTGATCTGTTTGGGGGGCCCTCTGGTGGTAGGATCAGAATCCATCTCTGGTGCATGAGCAGGCATTTTGGAGCCCACTACCTATGATGGGACACCTAGTGCAGCCTTGAGGCAGGGGGAAGGGTTTGGACTTGCCTCTACTGGATGTGCCTTCCCATGGGAGGCCTTGCCTTCTTGTGGTGGGGAGTGGAGGGTGGGTTGGGAGGGGGAGACTGAGGGGCTGGGAGGAGGGAAGAGAGGGATCTTTGATTGTTGTGTAAAATGAATGAAAAAATTTTCTTAATAAAAAAGTATAATGTAAATATATTTAAAATTGGTTTTGATAATATAGTAGAAGAAAGCAAGTCACAGAGATTCAAGAATTCAGGTTAGACTCTCCAATTGGTCTATGAGTTTGAGAACTGGATTTGTGTGTTAATTAAATGGAATAAAATCACATACCCTATATTATCATTGTCAGTATAAAATATATGTGAATGTGGAGATCAACTTCTGTGAAGATAGCAGCACTCCAATCAAGGCTTAAAAAGTTATTTCTTTTAATCACTTAATATTTTGTTGGTCATTGTACATATTGTTGCAAATGGTAAAATGGTGATTAAACAGTGACTTTAGCCAAAATGGTTACATTTGTTACAAATTAAAAGTAAATATGAGACCTAAATTATTATTAGTAGTAGTAGTAGTATTTGTATGTATGCATGTGTGTTCATTTATGCAGAGATTGTGTGTGTGTGTGTGTGTGTGTGTGTGTGTGTGTGTGCATGTGTGTGTAGATGCCAATGGTCAGCCTAAGATAATGTTTCTCAGGATGGCTCTCCACACCGCTTTTTGAGACATGGTATCTCATTAGGATCTGCATCTCTCTGATAGGCTGTGCTGGTGAGTAGTCAGGGATCCTCTTGTCTCTTTATTACCAGAACTGGGATTGCAAACTCCTATCACCATGACCAGCTTTTTATGTAGGTTCAGGAGATCAAATCTGATCCTCATGCTTGCAGGCCACGCACTTTAGAGAAGGAGTTTCCTCGGCAGCCTCAAGGAAGCATTGCTAAAGAACACTGTCTGTGTTCGGATGCCATCAAGATGATGATAACAGAACTGAAAAATGAAGTGTTTCTGGGGGGCTCAGGTACCATTTGTCCTGTGAGATCCATTTAAACAGTGAGATCGTGGACATTTCTCTACAGAAGTAACATTCGAACAAAGACAGAATTCTGAGAAAGAACAGACTTAGCAAAGGATGGAGAAGAACAGAGGAAGAAGGAGCATCAAGTGCATGGGTTCTCAGAAGGTTAAAAAAAAAGTTTAAGTTAGAGGATCTCAAAGAAAATATTTGAGGCTCAACATTGCTAGAAGTGTTGGGCAGGCAATGCTTGGTAAGCCATAATGAAACCAGATTTTTATCCTAAGAAGAATATAAAGTCATTGGGTGGCTTAAGGGGATGAGGTGATATATAGTAAACAAGACCCTTTTGGATTGAAGTAGACAGGATGAGAAGACATAAAGAGGAACAGCAGTGGCAAATAAGAAGAAAGGAAACTCCCCCAGTGCAGCACTTTACAGGGACCAGAGAAGAGTTTGTGATTTTTGGATGAAGACTCAGCAGGGTTTGTAAAGCAGAGAAAATGCTGCCAGAGCTTGATAGTATCAAAGCCTGGACCCCGACAGCCCTAACAAGCTAGGCTCAGTAAGAGACAATGTATGAAAGCGAAACAAAAACAAACAAACAAACAGATTTTTTTCAGTGTGCCTACATTGAAAACAGGAACAAATAAAGCCCCAACCCCTCCCAGTTCTCTGGTCAGTGACATGAGATTCAGGATTAAATAGAAAGGAAAAGATATGAATAAGTAAGTCATCCTGGACAAGATGTGGTCCTGCCTATCATATCAGCTCCAGTCCCTCTTAAAAGTTAATCTAAAATTTTGTCAAAACTGTGCGAAATACCTTTTCAGAAGACGATTCCTTCCTCTTACTAGCGCTATTGTACCAGGGCTCAAGCATTTCCCTATCATAGCGTGGGAAAATTCCAAGTCCTTGGGTATATTGTCTTAGTTGTCTGATGACCAAAAAGAGGGACACACATGTGTTTCCTTAGAATTTCTTTGCTCCTGCCATAATAGTTACAAAGAAGCAGAGACTTGTGCTCATGTGAAAGTCACTCCTATGCCTAGCATACAGGAATTAAAATACAGGAAGGAACCCTTAACCTAGCTAGAGAGTACTGAAGATTTGAGGATAGAAATGAAAGCTTTCTTTGGATATATCCTAACTGAGATATTGCTGAGATCTTGCAAGGAGGAAGACTAGTGCTGTAGTGGGTAAACAGTTTGTAGTGAAGGGACTTCTGTGCTGAAGACATGAAGTGGAGTAATTATCATGAAAATAGCTTAGGTGAATTGCCCAAGGTAAATATTGGAGGGAGTTTCATTCTTTTAACAGTACATAATCAGAGTATTTGGATTTTTATTTTATTTTAATAATATGCAATATTAACTCTTATTATACAAAGCATGTGGTAGTAGCAAATGGGTTAGTGTCAATTTCCTGTGTCCTTCTCAATATGCTGTACTTCAGGGCATAGGACAATAGCATCTGCATACGAGCATACTGTTCAAATTTTACTTATACACAATGAGCTGGTCAACACTATACAGCTTTTACAACATGAATGTCAAGGAAATCTTTGATTTCAAAAATTGGAAATTATATTCTTGATAGTTCTGTTAGAGTGCAGGACATTGAGATTGTAGTAAATTTTGTCTGTGTAAGTGCTCTTGTTTTTGCTGAGAACCTTTTGTGTGTGGTGCTTAGTCCAATCGCTAAAGAGGCAACAGTTCGCTCCGCCCCCTGAGTAAGACTAAGGGGAGGAGACACACACTGAACCAGCAATTATTGTGAAAGGTAGCATTTCCCAAATTCTAAGGTTATACAAAGGAGAGGGGACTAATAAACATCTAAGGACTAGACGATATTTCACAGTAAGCCCAATAACTGCATGGATACAGATAGGGTAAACAACGATTATTAGGAAACAAGAAAGGAGAGATTCTCCATGAGGGAAATGTATATGGGGTAGGGAAAGAAAACTGCATGAGAAGTCCTGTAGCTCAACAAAATGACTGTAATTTAGATTGAAGCCTAGGCTGTATGCAGCACTCCAAGACTACTTGGTGACTGAGTAAGTCCAACGCTGGAGTTTTGCTTAAGCAACATCATTTATTAGGTTACGACTTCCAAGGGAAGGAAGTAGGAGATGGGCTTCCTCAGCACAGATTTTATATCATGAACAAATAGCAATTTGCATATGAAACCCCGAGAGACAATGTTACAGTATCACCAGGTGTTCTACTACATGGTGGAAGAGGGGCAGTGTGTGTGCTTGTTGTGGGGGAGAGGGTGTTAAAAATAACACAGGAGAGAAGAAAGAGAGGGAATGATAAGGGGGAGGAGAGGGAATGAGAAGCTGGGGAAAAGGGAGAAAGAAAGAGCAGGAATATTTAAATAATTTAAAACCAGCATCTTTCTGAGCATGGTGGCTCTTGACAGTAATCCTAGGAATTACTCAGGAGACTGATGCAGGAGGATTTCTGAAAGCTTGAGGTCAGCCTGGGATACATAACAAGTTTGAGACCAGCCTGGGCTACATCATAAAATCAGCAAATTCTTGAGAAAAGTGAACATGAAAATAATTTTTCTGAGATGACACAGGCATAAGCTATACAGCAGAAACAATGAGTTAGTAGACTCTTGGGGAAAAATTGAATACTAGTGTAAGCATAAGGAACAAGAAGCAGACTGGTGTCAGAGTAGATGAGGGTCAAAGGGAGAAGCTCAACCAGACAAGAAGACAGTACAGTGTTTTCCATGTGAATTAGAATCGGATATCCAGAGGTGGGAAACATGAGTCAGAGCCTAGGACACAGAAGAATCCAGATAATTTACTGAATTTTAGTTGCCCGATTCATGCTTAATTGTGAAGGGACAGCTGTCAGTTTCCTGCATCAGCCACTGAGGTGTTCTGAAGTGCTAGCTAGGTGAGGTGTGACTTGGAGAAGCAAGAGCAATTTTCAAAAGACAGCTCTGTGTGGAGAAACGGAGATGCTGAGGAAGCTGGAGCCACTCTATTTCTTTGAGATTCATTTGCAAAGGATAATCATTCAAAGGAAGCAGAAGTGACCAAGTTCAATGACAATGATGATTATGTTTGAAGAGGACGATATAAAACTCGTTATTCTTTAAGGACATCAAATTTTTGCTGGAAACTATTCGTGTGGAATGTTTTATGAGACTTCAATTAAATTTGCCTAGGATTAAATGTGAAATTATTTCTCATTTTCTCCTTGAGAAGATTTATACTTTAAGCTTTCTTAACCATGTAAACTGGAAAAATGAATGACATCACTCATTTTCTTCTAGTTTATTTCTGTAGGAAAACACATACTGCAACTGTTTAATTCTTGGAATTCATATAACCAGAATTCTGTAGCACAAATGTTATGAGCAATAGCCCTTGTGAACATCAGCTTTAATTGTCAACTTGACACAACCTAAATCCCTGGAGAAGAGAGTTTTAACAAGGGATTGCCTAGGTTGGTTTCACCTGTGTGAATGTCTTTGGGGAATTGTCTTAAATGAGTTAACTGATGTGGGAAGACCAGACCCACTGCAGGCAGCACCATTCCCTAGCCAGGGACATCCTGAACTGTATAAAAGTGGAGAAAGCAAACTGAGTATATGCAAGTAAGCAAGTGAGGATTTGTACATATTTCTTTCTCCCTAAGTATGAATGTGATGTGATTAGCTGTGTGAATTTCCTGCCTTGACTTCCTCATAATAATTAACTATAAACTGGAATTATTAGCTGAAATAAACTCTTGTGACCTAAGTTGTTTTCCATCAGGGTGTTTTGTGGTGATATTGTGTTCCCCAATATATTGTGCACCGTAATAAACTTATATGGGGTCAGAGGACAGAACAGCTGCTAGATATAGAGGCCAGAAAATGGTGGCACACACACATTTAATTCTAGCATTCCAAAGGCAGAGATCTGTCTGGATCTCTGTGATTTCAAAGGCACACTGGAAACAGCCAGGCATGGTGATACATGCCTTTAATCCCAGGCAGTGATGGCAAGAAGCAGAAAGGGATATAAGGCATGAGGACCAGGAACTAGAGTCTGGTGAAGCTTTTAGGCTTTTAGCAGCAGTTCAGATGAGATCCATTCAGAGGAGGACCTAGAGGCTTCCAGTTTGAGGAAATGAGATCAGCTGAGGAACTGGCAAGGTGAGGTTAGCTGTGGCTGGTTCTGTTTCTCTGATCTTTCAGCATTCACCCCAATACCTGGCTCTGGGTTTGTTTTTATTAATAAGACCTTTTAAGATTTGTGTTACAGTGTTTTATCACAGCAACAGAAATCAAACTAAGACAGTCCTTTATAGCTTCAATTCTTCCTTATTTCCTACAGTCAGTGGTTCCAAAGCACACTTTATAGTAGTAGTCCTGAAATTCTAAGACTCATTCTGATTAACAGATTTCATTATGTGATACACCACCATTATTCATTCATGAACTTCTGCAACTATGCATTTTAAAGAACTAATCATCATTCCTTATCATTGTACTAATCATTCTGTGATGCCACTGTTGCAATTATGATTTGTTTTTAAAATGTAACAGTGTTCTCTAAGAGTGTTAAGCTCCTAAATTATCCAATAGATGATTTATGAAATGTTAATAACAGCTCTTGTGTAATTACATATCTGGCCTAAGCTAGAAGGTATGCTTCAGGGTATGGTGCTTAAATTCATCGTTTTTAATGAATTCCTTCTACTGTAAAGAAGGAACCTGTTCAGTTTGGTGGTAGAAATGTTAGTTCCCATTTGAAGAGAGATTTTGGTATCTCTAGTCATTCTAGTAGATGTGAGAAGATGGGTGGTTTCGGTTATCCATTTTTCTGACAATGCCTCCTCATCACAGTTACCACAGCCTGCCATATTCTGCCATTATCTTCCAACTGCTTAGTTATCAAAATTTGTCAAATTCTTGCATAATTTAAATTACAATGATTTGAACAAAATAGTCTTCCTATTTGGAGGTTTTTTCCTTTTGGGCCTGAAAACTTCTACTTATTCTCCAAAACTCAGCTGTCTCACCTCCTTTGCAAAGTATTCCCAAATAAACCCACAGTACTGCTTAGAGCAGCAATTAAACTAGTTTCCCATAAACCCCCAATGTCACTTGCCTTTGTCAGTCATGTTAGTTTGGAAATGTGTGTGTAGAGACTTTCCTTCCCTCATGATTGTGAACTCATGATTGTGAACTCATGAGATGAACGGTTCAATGTGGTGATATTATGTTCCCCAAAATATTGTGCACTCTAATAAACTTATCTGGGGTCAGAGAACAGAACAGCCACAATATTAAACATGGAGGTTAGGCAGTGGTAACACATGCCTTTAATCCTATCATTCCAGAGGCAGAGATCTACCTGGATCTCTGTGAGTTCAAGGCCACACTGGAAACAGCCAAGCATGGTAACTCACGCCTTTAATCCCAGAAAGTGATGGCAGGAGGCAGAAAGGTAATTAAGGCATGAGGACAGAGGAACTATAGCTGGTTAAGCTTTTAGGCTTTTAGCAGCCATTCAGCTGAGATCTATTTGGATGAGGATTCAGAGGCTTCAAATCTGAGGAAAGAGGATCAGCTCAGGAATTGGTGAGGTGAGGAAGCTGTGGCTTGTTCTGCTTCTCTGATCTTCCAGCATTCACCCCAATAACTGGCACCGGGGTTGTTTTTATTAATAAGACCGTTACATCTACAATGTGCATTTGTATGCTTGTGCCTAACTTTAATCTACAACACAGTAACATTTTCATACATATTAAAGGATTAAATCTATTAGAAAAAGTCTTCTAAATGGCTATTATACTTTGATGTATTTACCTTTTCATGCAGCTATATTTTATCTCCCTATGAAATTAGAATTTCTGAGCCGGGCAGTGGTAGCGCACACCTTTAATCCCAGCACTCGGGAGGCAGAGGCAGGTGGATCTCTGTGAGTTCAAGGCCAGCCTGGGCTACCAAGTGAGTTCCAGGAAAGGCGCAAAGCTACACAGAGAAACCCTGTCTCAGAAAAAAAAAAAAAGAAAAAAGAAAAAAGAAAAAAAAGAAATTAGAATTTCTGTAAGCACTATACTTCTATCTCCTATTCCTTGGTATTTTGTAGGGGCAAATTAAACTATATTTTTTTAAATGTCAGTGTGTGTATTTTAATGTGCACAAGCATGCCTATGTGTGAGTATATATACCTCTATGTGTGTGTATGTAGAGGGCTGAGGTTGATATTAGGAATCTTTGTGGATCACTCTCTACCTTATATATTGAACAAAGTCCCTCAGTTGAACCCAGAGTTGACCTATACAGGTACTCTGCCTAGACCACCTTCTCCAGTTTATTCCTATGAACACTGGGATTATAGGTAGGCTGCACACCCACCTTGCTTTCATTTGAGTTCCAGGATCTCAACCCCAATCCTCCAGCTTATACAGCAAGTACTTTAACCATTAAGCCATCAACCCAGCTCATTCTTTATTGTAGAGCATTAATCACTGTACATTGACTACCAGTGTTATTTATCAGTAACTTTCCTACCATATATCATATAGAGGGACAATATATGGAGTTATAGAACTTTAGCATTTACTGAAAGCATCCAAGTGTCAGGACATTGTGTGTTGTTTGAAAACTTGATATATAGTAGGGATAATTAAAATGACAACAAGAAGATAAAGTTCCTTCAGCAACAAAAGGAAAGGCGTCATTTCTTAATGTGACCAAAATTGGTTCATACATAATCCAATAGTTGGTGAAAATTTCACCATGTCTCATGAACTCATGACCAAAAGCTGTTGATGAATCTTTTCAGATCTCATCCATTCCCTTCAATTCAATTCAGTACTTATAAATTCAGTGTTTGTTTTGTGCTATGTGCTGGGTAGGCATAACACATATACTTTGAGGATAGGCAGCCTAAAAATCCATTTATTCTTGACCTATTTCATTAATTAAGTAATTTAGGACACATTATTTAACTTCCTTGATCTGGGATTTTTAATTTATGAAATGGAGGATGTGAATCTCTACCTCATATGTTATAAAAACAATGGGCCTAGTTCAGTAGCATCTAATGGCTTCTCAGCATCCACCTTCTGATTCATCCACAAGTATTTTTACCATTTCTTGGTATTTACTGCAATAGCTAGAAGGATCCCTTATGAAGTCAGGTGCCAGCTACAAGAAGCAATGTGCCTATAGGTTGTTTTCCAGTTAGTCTTATTTTAATAACATTATTATGTGTCCAGTTTTTACAGAAAAGATGTGTGCCAAGTCACCATTATAATTCAGTTTCAATTACAGTAACTGTTATAGATAGCAGGCTTGCCAAAGGTTGGCAGGTAGCCTGTACCCAGGCCCTGGATTTAATAGCAGTAATGGTTCTGCATGGCCACTTCACCTTCCCATTACTGTCACCTACTGATTTAGTGGTGGGTTGTGCCCTAAGGTAGGGTGTTGGTGCTATCCCCTTTCCTGGCTCAGATTCATAGGGAGGAATTCATTATGCTTGAGAACTTGTAAAAATAATATGGCTTCTATTTCCTGAATACAATGAGAAAATATTGTTCCCCTCTCCCCCCTCCGTTGCTCTTCTTTTCTTTCTTCTTTCCCTCTCTCCTTTCCCTTCTCCTTTCTTTGCTTTGTGATAGTTCCTGGTAACTCCACAAACCGTAGTTGCTTACATTTTATGCAGTGTTTTTAATTTGTCATCCATGAATTCTGTTTATTAAACTATGATTAACATATTTTCTTGTTAGAAATATTATATCTTGTCATTGCATTTGACAGAGAAATCTATGCAAGAATGAGGACATGAACTTAATCCCACCATCCCCTTTAATTTTGAGAATTTGCTGTCCTCCTGCTTTGGCCTTCTGGGTAGCTGAAGTTATCCATCTACACCTCTAGACCTGGAAAAAGGGTCTTTATTCTCTATCCATTCCTACTTCAATTCTTTCTTTATTTTCTTCCTCACATATTTTCTATTCTAGTCTTCATTGCTATTTCCCCCCTTTCTCTCTCTTCTTATCTCCTTCTTTCTCCTCTTCTTCCTTTCTCTCTGACTCCTCCTGTTCCTCTGAAGACCCTTGCCAAAATCTTCTTGGTATCTTCTGCAGTTGAACATTTTATTTCTGCCAGTTTTATCTTGTAACACATTAAGAAATCCTCTCTATTATCTGTATTCACATCCTCTCAATATTTGTAGATTCTTATCATGTCCCCTGGATATTTCTTAGCCTGGTAATAGGTATTTATCACCTTAAATCTGGCCTCATAAATCAAGCCTTTCTTTTCACTTATCACTCTTTAAATGGTTTTCAATTTGTCCCTGTCCTTCTGAGAGTGCCTTAACAAAATGCTGGAATTCAAGGCTGAAACCTTGCCGGCTGCAGGCTGCATCTGGCTTTTATTTTTTTTCTCCTTCCTGAACAAACATTTCATAACAAATAACTCTGCTGTGGTTCTTTATCTTGCCAATTCACTGCTTTGCAAATTCATGCAGAGTAAGACACTAAAGAAGTTCTTTGAATTAGATAAAGACATAAATCTCTTTCCAAGGTCAGAGGGCCATCTTTCAATCCAGAGTTAACAGAATTGGAGCCTTCTACACTTATATTCTGGACAATTCCTCTCACATACAATGCATAATTGATAATACCTTCCTCCTGAATAGGGTACAGGCTAGAATAAGGAAACAGATCTCAAAGGGCACCGTAAAGTAAGTGTCTCCTAGAATTTTCCTCCCTAGATGTCCCACTAAAATAATGTAACAGGTATGGACATACCTCAACTTAACTTACTGACCTTGGAATAATAAGAAATATAGCAGTCACAAAAGCAAAACCCTTCTCTCTAGTCTCTGCTCTTTGCCATTTACCAGTGTACCTGAGCACTAACTCCTGAACCTACCGGCACCTGAATAGGGTAGATCCCGAGTAAACAAATACTAACCTAGTCCCTGCATATATTAAACCTCAAACAAGCTACTAATAGTTCTTTACTATGCTAGCTACTGAGTAGGTTATCTTTTGTTCAGTTTAGCTCCTGAAAGGGATTGTTCCTAGGCATGTTATTTTCTTGTCAGACTATGTTTTTGGCATTCTATCTCCTGAGCAACATATCTCCTCAGTGTCCTATCCCCAGGGCAAGCTATCCGCTCATCAGGGTAGAGTATGCTAGCTGCTGAGCAGCCTCACTCCTGAGCAGTGAGCTCCTAACCACATTAGCTGTGGAGCAGGCTAGCTGCTGAGTGAGCCAGCTCCTGAACAGCTAGCTTCTGGGTAGACTAAGTCCTGAGTCTATGCTCCCTCCTCCCAGCACAGCCCTGGCCATCTTTTAGTTACGTTTATTACATTGTCACTGTTCAGTCCTACAGAGTAGTTCTGAGTTTTCCTTACTTGCTTTCATTACAAAACCCAGGCTTATAAGATCAAAATGTATTTGTTGTGTTTATATGGCATTTACTGTTTGATGTATTATCTATTTCAGTAAACAAAATTGCAGTTTCATTAAGGTAATCTATAGAAAGTTCTTTATTCTCTGGGTGCTCAGATAATGGTTCAGAAAACAATATTTTCAGTCATGAACTATAGCAAGAAAGTCATTTTCAGTCATGACCATAAACATAAACAAAGTACAGATAAACATAACTAATAAAAATTTTCAAAATAATACATTTTAAATTTGTAAAACATTCACATATTTATTCTACTTAATAGCAATCTATTCTGTGCTGTGCTAGTTAATATATTATTGCCCGTAAACTAATGACATTGTTTTGGTATTCATTAATCTGATTAAGTTGGTTTTGAAAGAATACTACCACAATGTATTATTTTTTTTTAATGGTCTTGAGCTGACTACTGTTGAAAAGATCTTTTTAGCTATACTATATGTTTGTATTTTTGTATCTCTTTCTTAGGTGAAGAGATGTTCCTATGAGTAGAAGGTGACTCACCTTGGAAAGGATCTAGCATGCATTGATGTTTAACAAGTACTAGGCAACTCAAAGATCAAAGAAGAAAACTAAAAAAAAAATATGTATTGAGGTATTTATACATGTTCCTATGAGACATCCAGGAGACAGTAACTTTCAGAGATCTAGGAAGGCAACATTCTAGGAAACTTTCTAAGTAAAACTGAGGGATTCTGTAATTGAGAGGAGAGCACTAAGGCCAAGCTAGTCATTTAGATATAAGGGGAAGCTTAGCTGTATGGATTGGAGTATCAATTCCCAGCAGAGTTGTGGACAGGGGTCTCTCCATGCTGTAGCATGTGTCTGTGGACTGGTCTTCCTTGTTTTGACAACTGATACCTTTTGTCTCCGTCGCTGGGATTACAAGCAGAGGATAAGAACTGTCGGCAAATACAGTTGAAAGGACTCAGAGGAGGAGAGCAGACAGCCTTTGTTTTCCTTTAGTCTCACCTCTGGCATTTTTCATTGTTGCCTGTAACTAGAGCAAAGCTGAAGTATTATAGGAGAATTTCCATGGTCTTGAATGTCTTTTCATGTGTTTTATTTTTTTTTCCTGCATCATGTCACCAATTTACTCTTCCAATCACCTCGTTATGCCATCTGCTCGAGTTGTAACTCATTCTTGCTAAACACGTACAGCAATTTAGCAAACTTCAGAGTATCTTTTTATCTTCTTGCTAGATAAGGGTGCATTCAGCTTTCTATTTAGCTTGTTTGTGGATTAAATATAACTCTATTCTAAACAATTTCAGATTGAATGACTCTTCATCTGTCTTGTGTGCTGGAAAAACATAAACTTGAGAGGGTTTTCAGTAACAATATAAAAAATCAAAGGATTAAGCCTGTGGAAGCATAAGCTTCTCCCTATGTTCCTGCTCTAACAAATGAATTTTAAGTTCACCCACAAACTTCACTTTACAAGAACAAATATCAAGGGATACTATACAAGCAACAGGGTTCTAGAAGAAAAAAAAGGTACTATTTCATTTTCTCTCTCATTATTGAATGTTATAATAATGACAATGCAGTAATACATGCAATACTTAAATCTCCAGATGGTATAAAAATAAGTAAATAGCTGATAAAATAGATAGGAAATGATATTTCTATAATCTCATTTCAAACTTTCAAAGTCAGGAAATTGTGATGCTAAGACCCCATTTATCAAATAGAATTATAGGGTCCTTTCTATCTCAGGGAGCAAGAATCACATCTTATAGATGGGTTTGACTCATGGGGTGCTAACTGCCCCAGGTAATGAAGGCCAAGATAACATATAATTAAAATTCACTGACAATACAGAAGGCTTATTCTCCACATGGACTCACTCTGCCTCTTTACCCTTTCATCTTTACAGATGCAAATTAGAAGAATAACACAGCCTCTGTGTTGCTTTACCTGTCTTCTTCTTATCACCCCTTTTTCCTGAAGCATTTTACAAGAATGTAAAGAGGAGACAAACTCTGAGAAAAACAAGTTATAATTCTTGTGATTCTGAAAAGCTAGAGTTTATTTCAATGTACACAGTAGTGAGGTCACTGGAAAATATCAGACATATTCCAAGATCTCTTTTTCAAGCAGGAGGAGATAAAGGGCAGGTATAACCTTTGACAGCCACATCAAGCTCCAGGGATCCATTTGTATTTCTGGTTGACCAGGTAGAAGAGGAACGGTTCTATATAAGGCTCAGAAAACTGCCAAGCTACTTATCAAACTCCTAGGTATATACAAATGATGTTAATAGTCAACCATTTTCAGAGGAGCTTGCCAAACAGGACATGGCTCTGAAAATTCCATCTGTTGTTGCTCTTACTGGTACAGAGGTTTGACAAGTTGATCCTGATGGCATCCTGGTGTGTGGTACAGCAGACAAGGCATGAGAGATTGTAAGTGGTAGTAAAAGGCAGTTCCTAAAATTCAGGTCCTAGCATGCTGAACGATAGCTGGAGTCAAGCCATGACTTGCAAGCATGGCCTCTTTTGATGCTCATGAACTGATTGTAAACATACATTTACCTTCTGTTTTATACAGCCATAGCTTGCCGCTTTCATTTATGATAGAAATATGACTTCATTTAACAGCTTGTTCGAATTCTTAAATTACTAAAATAAATAAAATTCTGATTGATAGAAGTACATATTTGGCCATTTGATTTTTCAGCAATTTTTTTTCCTGGAGGAGCAAAAGAGGAATGATTAAAAATGTATTGTAGTACATACTAAATAGCAAATATATTTTAATGATTTTATGTTAATTATTCAAGGTGATTCTTGAATTAATCACAATGTGTTGATTAAGTGTATATTAAATTCATCAGGCATTTTAAAACTATATTAAGTGTAGCTGACATGTGAATTGAAAGTTTGATCAAGTCCAAAATATTGTTAAGCCAATTTAAAAAACTCAGTAATCTTGAGAGGTCTATAATATTTTCCTCTTGCTAATTCCAAGCATTTCCACTTCATAATAATTCTAAACCACTTTCTCCCAATCTTTTAAATATCTCCTCAAGAATTGTGAAGTCTGGAGAATCTCATAAGAGCATAGTGGTGTTACCTGTGACAATATCAAATTAAGATTTGGGGGTCCTTAGGAAATGAGATATATGGAATTTTGATCCAGTTGTTCCCAGCACTGACTTGTAGAAGTCTGATTTGGTCATATAAAAGGAAAGCAGGGTACAGTGATACATACCTGCAACCCCAACACTTATGAGGTTGAGGCAGGTGGATCAGGTGTTTGAGATCAATTGAACTACATACTGAGTCTGTATCAAAAAAAAAAAAAAAACCTCAATCATTATAATGATGATGGTGTTGATAATAACAACTTAGAAGGATTAATATATCAATGAACAATGGCTAGTAAATTATCATTTGCAGATAATACTTATTTGCATGTTAAACACAGTAAACACTAAGTAGAAAGTAAAAGAAAATGGACAATTACGTAGATTAACAATTGCTTTAGAATGTTCAGTACTGGCTTTGTATGAGCTTTCTGATTCAGGTGGCTTTTCTATCAGTAATCCCTGTGAATTTTCTGACAAACTGACTCATAACATCTCTCCCTTTCTACACATTAGTGCCATCAGGTGAAGTTCCCTGGAGACCAATGTTGTTAGTTACCATGCCCAAAAGTGCCGGAACAACTCACGCCATGGTGCAAACATGAGTGTCTTTTGCCATTTGTGTTGTTTTTAGAACAGCATAACGCTTCATGTGAAAAACTAATCTTTGATTTCTGGGTCTAGATAGGGTGATATCACCTGCTGCCTATCATGTTTAAATCTTCATTAATCCCGTAGACTGGGATGGCTCAGTTCTTCCCAGTTTCCTTCCTCCCATGCGTTATCTATAAACCTATTATTTGATTTCCTGATCAAGTAATATATTCTAGCTACATGAATAAATACTGAATTAATAAAGATAAATGAGATGTGAATCTAGCCTCCATGGGCTCATGGTATTGCAGAAAGGATATGAAGACAGCCAGTTCATTTTTCTTGAAAGGACAGTAGTTAAGACTATTACACAATAGAAAGTAGGCAATACTGATTGGTGAGAAAGGCTTGGGAAAAAGTAGGCATAAACAAAAACATTTAAACTGATGCTTAAATGGCAGGTAATTTTCAGAAGGTAAGGCTGGAAAGCCACTCAACAGACCAGGGTGGTGATTCTGTGATTCTGAGTGATTTGGGGATACTATTCCATAGTGAGTTAGACATGATTGAAAACTGAAGTGATGAAATCACATATTCCTATCACTCTGAAAAGTGCATGCTGAGGGTTGAGCACAAGAGTGAGAAGAAACTTTCATAGAACCTTAGAACCTGGCATTGAGGGAATGCTTTAGATCATATATGGCACAAGATTCTAGGGACATTTTGAGATCAACATAACCATAGTGACTGCCTCAGGGAAATTTAGCACTAGTTACAAAGATATTTGCTTACTGTTTATTTTGGTGTCCTGACATATTTTACATATATATACCAATTCAGTGATGACTGATATGTGATTACCTTCTGTAATGTATAGGTAGTATGACTAAGGCCAAGAGGTGTTTTCTGCAAAGCTATTGAGCCAATAAAATATCCAACTAGGATTTATATTATGAAAAAGGCGATACTCATTAGATCTGCTTTGACTATAGTGACCACAAAGCTATACATATGTATGTATGCATGCATGTATACGCTATGGTACAAATGTGATTGGAGGACAACATGCAGATGCGGGTTCTATCCTTTTCCCATGTGGGTCCCGGGTGTTAAACTCAGGCCATTAATTATGGTTGCTGGCATCTTTACACACTGAGCCATCTCTTCCTCCCCAGTATGTTCTCCTCACGAACAATCATTTCCAGGAAAACAGTATGTTGTGGTCACTCATCTGGAGCTTGGTGCATTTTATGTTAACCTATCTCTTGCTTGCATCATGGCACCACATTAAGACCGTATTTTTTTGACTCTCCAGTATATCAGGTTGGGTTGAAACTTGGTATGTACCTGAAGGTGACCTTGAACTTTTGATTGTCCTGCTTACACTCCTGGGTGTGTGCCAACACACCAGACTTATGCGATATTGGGGATAGGACCGAGGGCTTCCTGAGTGCTAGGTAAGCACCCTACCAACTGAGCTGCATTCTGTTCTTGTTTCAGTGTATGCTATGGTGTTTCTGAAGTAATGGAATCGTTTAAAGATGTGTTTCTTGAGATGTCTTCCTGTTATTTAGAAAGAACAAAGTGTAATGACTTATATGTACAAAAACGCCAAAGGGAAAACCACTGATTTGTATGTTACCTTTAAAAAGTAAATAAATGTGTTTAAATATGGAAATATTGTGTGACAGTACCGTGACTTAGAGAGGTTTCATTCTTGATTTACGTACCAGTGGATCATGCCTGAGTGATTTGTTCTGATAATTCTACAAAAGTGTTTTAATATGTGTCTGGCTGTAGGTGTAATGAAGTTAGGATATCATGCCATTTGATTCACTCATTAAACTTTACCTCTAACACTCTCAATCTATTTTCTTTTAGTTGATGATAATTTTTCTTGTCAGTGTGTCCTTACTAATACCCTATCTTGTATATGTTTCTCAAATAAAATATATACTTCATTATTATTCAAATTTAATTTTCACTGGATATGATTTTCATGGCTATTACATTTAAAATATTCCTGTTGAAAATTGAGGTTATTAACAACTGATTAGGTTAGAGTTGTTAGTAATTAAACTATAAGATCTAAGCAGCAGGAGTAATTGTCAAGAGGATTGTTATATATTACTTTTCATGTATTTCGTGGCTACCACAAAATAATAAACAATTTCATGCCCTGTTACTAGGAGGAAGTATGCCATGTCAGCTGTAATGAGGAATAATTGGTTGGAAGGGACAATATTTAAAATGAAATCTGACAAAATATATATCTGCAACTCAGATTGCCATTATGTAGAGCTAAACTAAATGCTGTAGAAATTGTCCCTGGGTTTAACAATCCCATAAATAATCTTGTTTCAGTTATTTGATACTGATATGAGTTTAATAAATGGGTTATGCATCAGACAAGTTTTGGTACTTTAATTGTATTGATTTAGATAAGAATTAGCCTTTGTGGGATAATGGGGAAGGGGTCACTGTGACTGCTGGTTTGTTTTTTATTAGATCCAAAGGAGAATATCTACTCTATCTATAATAGCATCACACTAAAAAACATTTGCATTAATCAGCTGGTATTTATTTACTATCCATGGTGAATAAATTAGTACTAAGATGTCTGTACACTGGTACTCTACACTAGTACTGCACACTACTCTCTCAATTAACTAATTATATTCTAAGATAAAGCATGAATGTTCCAGAAACAGACTCATGATGGAAGACATGATCTGGAGCATCACAGAAAGAAACCCATGGGACATTCCATAGGCTCTGCTTCCATTAAAGTTTGCATCTGAAGCTCATTAGTGACATAAAGCTGTCACGAATACAGGGACCAAATCATCAAAAATGACTTTAAATATGAAAAAGAAACTTGCATCAGTTTACAACTGAGTCTTAAAAATCTTTTCTTCTCAGACAAAAAATAAATAAATAAACAGAACTTACAGGAGAAGTCTTAAAAACTAATGGAAGGCCCCTCCCCACCTTGTCTTAACTATAAAGAGTTGGCAAAAATGTTTTAACATGCTAAAGTTTTGATAATTCCCGGGGGAAGATCGCCCTGGAAGCTGTGTTGTTTATACAGTTGAGGATGTTTGGGAAGATTAATGCAGTGGTTTTCATGGTGTGGCCTATAGAGGTCCTGTGTTTAAAAGTGATAAAGATGGAGATTTACAGACTCTACATAAGACCTACTAACTCAGAATCTCTGGGAAAAATCCAGAGATTCATGTTTAGAAAGATCCCTATGTCATTCTGACCCATACTAGCATTTTTGTACTCCCATGTAAATCAAGTTACCTGTCTCTTGTCAATGCACTGGTCTTGCTCTGGTTTTCATTGCTCCCATGTACCTGCAGGACAATATGCATGCACTAAGAGAGAGCCCCCGTGTGTCTCTGTCACTTTGCTTGTTCTTCAGGACAGAACAACCTGTTGAAACCTGGGCATAGTGTAACTGCTTCCTCACCATTGAGGAGGGGATCTAGTTATGCAAAGTGGAGGGTGAGGCATGGCAACTGAGGGGATTTAACCTTTGTGTTGTATGTGTTACATGCTGTATATGTATGAGTGTAGGCACATATGTTATATGGCACTTGTATGGAGGTCAGAAAATAGCCTCTGGAATCAGTCTTCGTCATTCATCTTGTTTGAGATAGGGTCTCTCTTTGTGGCTTGCTGCTATATGAGGTGGGATAGCTGATTTGTCATCTAGGGTTGTTCTTGTCTCTGTTTCCATCTCACTGTAGGAGTACTGTAATTGCAAACATATGCTATCAAGTTGAATTTTAAATGGGTTCTTCAATCACTCTACCCATTAAGCCATCTTGCCATCAGCATCTAATGTTTGTATGTGACATTGAGAATTTTTTGCACATGACTTTGTTGAAGATGATGGTAAATCTTATGACCTGGCATAATCAAGATATTTTCTACAGAGCTCAACTCCACTGGTGATATCTCCTTCTTTCTTTTCTACACAGCCATTGAGAATACTGAGTACTAGTGTTCAGCTCATTGAGATATATGGATTAATTGAGATAAGTCATATGAAGCAATTAGAATGGCAATCAGGGCATAAAAGGGTTCAACAAATAGCAACAACTCTAGCTAGTGTTTATTGAGCATTTACAATGTGGCAGTCTCTGTTCTGAGTGCTTTCATCACTCACTGCTCAATCACGTGGCTCTAAAATGGCAGTGAGACCTCTGGGACCCCATCCTTCTCCTCATCCTAGTGTCTACTCCATAAACCTGGACCACCATCTCCTCAGAATATAGAAATAATAAATGTCTCATCTGGTGTGTTATGGTTTTGTTTAGTTTATTTTGTAGAATCGAGTCAATTTCTTATTTGCTCAGTGAAAATCCATAGCCCTGCTTCTCTTGGATCAAGGAAGTGTCCACTGATGCTCAGTCTGTGTTGGAATAGGACATTGCCTAGTAAGTGAGAGAAAAAAGCCTCCAGAAAATACTTAAGCAAGGAGTCTGGATGACATTAACTTTTTCAGTCTCAGAGTAAATTCTCTAGCAAGACTAATTTTCTTCTCCACTGCTCATGTAATATAAATTACCCTTCCCATGCAACCAGGCACCAACTCAACTAGCCAGTAAAACCATCAGATAGTCCTGTACATCTGGCATTGGATCAAGCCTTACCTCTTCTACTGGCATTAACTCCTTTTTGGGCTCTCTTTTTTTTCTGGTGGAACTTTCTATGTTTCCTTACAGGCTTTTACCCCTTGATGCTTGGGACTGCAGTCTTTAGTAACTGCATCTATCACAACATCAACTTAAGATTTCTGAAGCCAGGTCTAGGTAAATCTTCAGGTGGGTGTCTCTGTTGTAACCCACCAAGGTCTTTGCGCTTCACTTTACCTTGTAAGCAGGGAGGAAGACTTTACACGTGCTCATAGGCTTATGTGAGACAAGAGTGAGAGGATCTATATAAAGTGCTTAGCCAACTAACCTGTAGGATAGTGCTCACTCTACTCTATACACATTATTTAGCTTCCCAATTTCATGTTAATGGATTCCAAGCTATGCAAGTACCAGGAATAGGATTTTTATGACCCATATCACAATGTATTGTACCCAGACCACAAATTTAACAAATGAATGAACAGTGTATAATTAAGAACATATCAAGATAAGCTTAGATTTTGCTCAGTCTAAGTAATTAAGACTCTGAAAAAAAATAATATAGAGAAAGCTCATTGTTTCTCTTGTCTGTGTGTTAGTGCCATAACAAATTTGAGGAGAAAAAAAGTAAGAAAGAAAGAAAGAAAGAGAGAGGTGGGGGGGGGAGAAAGAAGAAAACAGCAACCAGAATCCCTGTTTTGATATCTCAGTTCATCAAAGGGCAGCTTCATCTCATTTTGTAAGGAAACATCCTAGTTTCATGTTTTTTCTTCCAAAACCCATATAGCCGAAAATGAAGCAGAAATGGGTTTATTACTGCTGGTAACTGGTGATTTTGAGTAAACTGCACTATAGGGATATATAGGATTAGAATTGCAGTAGTAGGAGTAACTTTAATTAAATGTGCTCATTTTTCTGGGGACAAGCAAAGGATAATTTAATTGTGGCCATGGGTTCTGAGCAAGCATCATGAAAGTTGCATTGTGAAACTTTTTTAGCTAGAATACCTGCCTCTCATCCACTTTTGTTAGTTTCTTAAGCATAGATCATGTGCAAAGTCTTCTATTGGAGCTGGGATCTTAGGGGCTACTCCCTCTTCAATCTCATGAGCTACATGCAGACTGCATATGTGTGTGGCCATGTGTATGTATGTTTATGTGTGTTTGCACATGGGAGAAGCTGTATACGCACATGTATGTACAAGTGTGTGGAAGACAGAGGTCGCTATCAGTGTCTTTCTCAATCAGAGTCTACCTGATGTTTTCAAAATTTGACTCTCACTGAATCTGGAGCTTGCCAATTTGCATAAACTTGCAAGAAAACAACCCCAGGGAGCTTTCAGTCTCTATCCTGCCAGCACTGAGATTATAGATACAGGCCACACTTCTGCATCATGGGTCCTGGGCATCGAACACAGATTTTATTGACCAAGCTATATTTCCAGGACCAAATGTAGGGTTTTGTTTTGTTTTTTAAAGCTATACCAACGTCATCCCTTTTCTCTTATATCATAGCGTATGCATTCTTTACTCCACCTACTCACTTAGAATGCAAATGAATAGAACTTTTCTCATGTCTCTATTCTTATTAATTCAGAAATTGCAAGGGATCTTTCAAAAGGCCACAATAAATGTTGGCTCCTTAACTCTGGTGATGTTTTATCACACGCTTCATGTGTGGCTAGATGCTTTTAGAATCTAAGAGGCAACATCATGTCAATAAGTACTCAACCATCAACTTCACTGAATTCTAACTTGGAAAAATTCACTCACCCTTCTAAAGTCTCTTCTTTCTTCTTACAGGGTTGACAGTTAAGATTTTGCCCTTCTCAAAAATAGTTCAGGATTTTGATGTCAAAGACCAAAAATGGTTCAGGTTTGGGCCAGTCTACATGCTTAGCCTATGGTTGGGCAAATCATGGATCAACACAGATTAAGTATCATTGGCAAATAGTATCACCCCTTATCTTTCTACTCCTTCCTCTTGGGAAGACAAATATTAGCTTGGCCTTGAATGAGGTCAATATTTCTTCTGTGTCTATTGGATGCACTTACGTTTCTCTTTACAAAAGGTGATGCAGGAAGGAATACAGATATCTGAGATAATTGATTAATGTGTTAGATTGAATTCAGGCTGTGTACCTTGAAGCTAGGAGTTGCACTTATAGCTAAGCTACTTTTCCTATTTATACTACAGTATTCTTGCAGTTGAAAATTAAATGATAGGAATGGATCTTAATGAAGCTACTTCTCACCTTCTACAGCAATTTTCAGATTTGTTGGATACTGATACTTTCTTGGACTCCTTCTTGCTATTGCTTTCATTGGTCACATTGGCAAAACCACAAATCATATTCATATTAAACCTTCGGGACAGAATATAGTGAAGTAGCCAAGCTTGCAGTGTTCAGAGCTGACCTTAAAGAAAGGTCATGGGAATTTGCCCTGCTGTGGCTGGCTCCTTCAATTAGCCTTGGGGTAAAAAGTCCTGTTAAAAAGTACAAAAGACTGACAGGGTCCACAGGTACCCTCAGCACCCTACATCATAGGGAATCTGGTTCTGCCAGATCTCTGAGAGAACAGATGACATCTCAGGGAAGGTGAAAGTATTAGCCAGCCTTCTGATTTCATAAAACCCAGCCTTTCCAGTGCCAGGCACTATTCTCCACTTGATGCCACCATGGGGAAATATAGCAGATAGTGATCTACACCCTATCAATAGCAGTTGATATCCTAGAGACTATAGTAGTGACATTTGATAAGCAAGTAAACAAACATGCATGCTTCATGATGACAATAATTTTGATGAAAATGGTGGAGATTCAGATAGTTATGACTCTAGGACCAGGAAGAGATACTGTATCATGCAGTGTTGATAGGAAGAGCATCTCTTTGGTAGGGATTTTGATGTCAAAGACCAAATAACATCTCTTATTCAAGAGGCGATCTGAGGTAAGCATTCTGACAGAGGAAGCATTTAGGACAAAAGTTTGAGATCATAAGGTCTATGTAAGAATTGGAAACTGGCAAGCCCTGGGAAAGGGAGTGTAGCACCAAGAGGTCTTGTACTGTGGCATTCATACTTAGCAGAGCAGCCATCCCCACTCTGGTACATTTCACAAGCTCTCTACTATCTGTTTCTCAACCTCAGTATATCACCTTTGTGGGAGAGCACATAGGAACTGATGAGTGACGATCTTTACACAGTTTGCTGTAGTAAGGACACAGAAAAATCCTTTCATCAGCACAGAGGATGCATGCTTATGTAATAATACTCTGACAAGTCACCAGGAAGCAAGATCCATGAATTCAACTACTAGTTCAGTAACATTTCAACTTCTAAAGTTACTGGGGTTAATCGAATAATTAGAATGTCACCAAATGTTTTGGAAGGGTAGGTTTGAATATCACTTTCAACTTAGGCTAATAAGAATTTGTGCCAGTGTCTGAATTTCTAATGCATTTAAAGGTGTGTGGGATAACAGGACCACATAACAGTCTGCATTAAATGAACCAGAGTTTGAATCTTGGTCCTGCCATTTACCAGGGTTATGACCTTAAGCCTGCTGTTTATTAAGCTCTCTGAGGCATCATGTTTCCTGTGAAAATGCTGTTTAATTATACTTACTTTCAGAGTGGCTAGTAGGAAGCAATGTATGTAAAGCATCCAGAATGCAGTAATTGCTTATTGTGTGGTAACTAGAATGATCTACCAAATATCTACAGAGTGAGAAGTAGGCCCCTAAGAGGGATTATAAGAGGTAGGAAAGCATTGTCAAGACAGGCAATGAAGTCATGATATATGTCCTCCTGAAGTTCGTCTTTTATTGGAGCGAACATACATCAAATTAGCTATAATACAATACACCGAGGCTTGACAATATCAGGTAATTAACATAAGCAGTAAAAGTAGCAACAAACAGGCACACACGAGGAAAAGACTGTATCCAGCACTGGTTTTAGAATTTTCATGAAATAATCCGAGGAATTTGACAAGCAGAGATGATAGATTCTGGTTTTATTTTGTTTTGTGTTTTGCTTTGTTTGTTTTTATGTCTCTCTTTCCCCAGCAAACAGACAGAAGGGTGAAAACAAAGCCCTAGAGAATTAGAAGTCCAGGATACATTTTGGAGAAGGAACAAAGCTATCTACCTTGTAGACAGTCTGCACGACAATAGTAACATTGAAGGGTAAACCCCTGGGGCTGATAGGTGAGTGTAAAGACACCACCAGGAGGCAGTACACAGGCATGTGGGCTTTACTCAGTGTGTCCACTGTAAGCCATGTGAGAATTTTGAGTAAGAAAGCTGAGTATTAGAGGAATTACCCTAGCAACCCTCAGAAATATGAATAAAGCATGGAAATATTTATGTCAAGACAAGAGCTACTACTGTTGAGCAAATCCTTTTGCTCTGGGAATATTTTTAACCAATTTTCTCAAAAGTTCCTGAACTTGGTGTTGCTATCATGGCTCTGCTCACAAATGTGGATACTGAGGCATGATGATATGACGTAATGTATATAAGATCTAAGAGGTTTTAAACCTGAATCCAGGCTAGTTGGCTCTGGATTTGAACTTCTAATCACCCCACTGCAGTTTCTGTGCCCATTGGTCTGTTCTCTTTGGTCCTTAGATTGCTCATCTGTGGAGTAGGAGACTTGTGTAGGATGAGTTATACTCTGGGTTCTGTTGTTCATTTTCATGTGTTTTATTTTGCTTCAATCAGTTCTTCATTCTGGGACTAATCTACCTCTTTAGGCAGTATTGAGAGAGAAAAAAAATGTACAAGACACAGAACATCCAAAGAATGTTTGCTTCATTTTTTTTCCTTCTCAAACTTTTTATGGCACTGAGTTTATGTCAACCGTTTTCAAAAAGCATGCAAGGTAATAAATGCTAAATGCATATATTGTTAATTTGAAAGTGAAGCCAGTGAGAAAGGAGGTAACTGCTAAACTCTAAAATATTAGTAAACAGTGAGACTATTTATGAGCATATCACACTTTGAAATACTAGTCACTACTCAAATAGAATATTAGTTTGCAACGAGTAAGACACTGAGAATTCCAATAAAACGACTCATTGAAAAGAACAGACCCATAACGAACCACGCCGGAAAGCTTCATTCCTCTCGCACTCCTTGGAATAAAATACACACATTTGTTTTCTCTCAAGAGTAAAGCTCCTTCAGAAACTGCGGAAAGCAAGCTGTCACTGCCTGTGGGCGGTTCAGGCTTTTCTTTTTCCTTGCTTCTCACAACAAGGTGCTCAGGTCCTGGCTGCAGCAGGAGTCCAGCTTCGCTTCCACTGTTTCCAAGGCAACTGACCAGCCCTGAGATTCCATTGACGAGTGAGGTGTGGAGTCCTGGGGGCGCTGCTTCTGTTGCCCGCCAGGCTTGCTCCGGACCGGAGACCTCCTAGGTTTTCCGTGATCTGAGCACTACTACTTCACTTCACGCATGGCTGTCTCCTTGCGGGAGAGTGATAACAAGGACTCTGATAATTCTGATCTGACAGGCTCGACTTTATCGGGGCTGCCACTTCTGGCCTTGGATACAGCAAACAGGATGACTGCTCGCTCTCTCTCTCTCTCTCTCTCTCTCTCTCTCTCTCTCTCTCTCTCTCTCTCTCTCTCCTCTCTTTCCTCTCTCTCCTCTCTCTCCTTTCTCTCTCCCTCCTCTCTCCCAGCTCTCCTCCTCCCTCTCCAGCTGTAGTCTTCTTAATGTAGTTTAATGGCTTTACAAAGAAAGCCAGGGTGAGGAGCGCTTCTCAGTGGCTGTGGCTGGACCATGACCTAGCTGACCATGAACTTGGAGGGGCTTGAAATGATAGCAGTTCTGATCGTCATTGTGCTTTTTGTTAAATTGTTGGAACAGTTTGGGCTGATTGAAGCAGGTTTAGAAGGTAAGGGAGTGCTTTTCAGTCACTTACAAAAATCCTGTTTTGCAATTAAAAAAAAATTCTTTAAGAGAATGTTAGAGGCACCTGAAACGCGAACAGAGAAATGTGATTGTGGGCTGGACATGCAGAAAAGCAGGTTTCTCAGGGTAAGGAAGATTAACAAAATAAACTTTTGGCAAGTTGTGGTGATGTTGTCACAGCGAGAGAATGTTAAAACACTGTGAGCAGCACTTAGAATCTAGAATCAAAACTGAGGAATAAGGGTTGATAATATGTGTCAGCTCATATTCAGAGCATTTGGTCCCTGTTGTTTTTTGTTGGATTTTGTGTAGAATATCCTCTTCTGATTATAGCAGCAAATTGTATTTGTGTATGTTGTGGGGTGCACTTGTTTCTTGTATGCAAATGCACTCATCGGATAGAACTGGATATGCATTTAGAAATTCTTATGGTTTAAGATCGTACACTGAGGAACAAGCTTTCTCCTAAGGTTGTCTGCAGGAGTGTTGATGTTATCTGCTTTACAATCTAATGGAGACTCCACGGAGAAATGAGTCTCCAACTCATGTGACAGATTCTAAGGGCTTCTAAACAAGCTTTGGCTTGGCAAGTGTTGATATTTATGTTCATTAGAGGCTGATCCTCCGTTCTTAATAGTCTCCTCTCCCTTTAAAAGTGAGGTATATTCTTACCTGTATCTTTCCATGGTCTGAATGTGTCTCGGAGATTCTGAGTAAATTTTGAGTATATTTTCTTCTTACTCAGAATGTATTTGAGATATGTTAGTGTTCAGCCAGTCATTGTTTCTCAAAAGTTGGCAGTGCAGTTTTTAAAAGCATCTTGTTCTGGTGCTTGACAGTGTTGCTGTGGTATTCTCACTTGAAGTTTTAAACTTGAGTAAACATAAAGAATGTTAGCAACGTCTTTATATCTTCAGCTAATCTAATCCTCTCAGAAAGGCTGCCACAATGTGACATAAATGTGATTATTTTTACAAATAGCAAACATCAAATTAAAGTAAGTGTGTCACTCTGATGTAGGTTACCAGAAACCTACATTTATAACTCATTGGGAGGAGGAGGGAGTGGAAAGCAAGGTTTATTAAAGTAATTTTAATGGAACTTTGCAGAGTGCATATTGTGGCTCTTTCTGAAGGAAATATTTGGTAGTTTCAAAGTGAGGAAAACCCCTAAATTTTGGAAATGATCAATGTTTTTAAAATTGACTTGATTTTGTATATTTTCATGAAACTAGTAACTTTTTTTGGCTTCTTTGTGCATTACTGTAATTTTACCTGATGGTTATGACTGAGACATCCCATTTTGATGTGGTGGATTTTATGCTTTCTTCTGTTTGAGACAGCAAGCTTCATAGAACAGTATCAGAATTTCTAGCTCTTTGGAGGGATTGGTTACATCTTATTTTATGCTAGAGGTGTGGTCCTTCTTTACACTCTTATGGTCAGGGTATTCATTCTGGGTTTTGTATGATGCCTACTCTAGTGTTAGAATTATTTGTTTCAGGAGCATAAATATCACCTGTCAGATAATAACTTAGGGTTGTTCCTCCTAAGGGCTGCTAATCTCTGTGAAAGTACTCAGTATTCTTTTCCATTATTACTTGAATTCAAATCTGTACTGATCAGCATGGACAGTTTCTGTCTTGAATTTTATATTGTATTGTTAGTATTATTGTTAACGTTGTATTCACACTGCAGAGAGAATTTGATTTCTTCTAAATGTCACTATGAATCTCTGATTTCTGGTATTTGTTCAGAAGTATTTTAAAATGGTAAAATGCTCATAACCATACCAAAGTGGAATTATACATAGTATGTAAAAATTAGGGGGATCTGTAAAGAAATGGTGTCCTTTATAGCTGAAATATTTATTAGACTTATTTCAATGTCAATTTAAGAGTCAAAAAACTTTCTAAAGAATATACAAATTAATTCCTGGAGATATGATATAAATTAGTTGATGATATAGCTTGTTGTATAGTTTGCATACATACTCTAGAATTACAGCCTAAGTTTAACTAAGGAAGAGAATAAACAGCATTTAACATCAAATTAACAGTTTGCCCATGTCCTGGAACCTTCATACAAACAAGGAAACACTGATACTCATTTCATTCAGCTCTCTTTCCCCTCAGGAGTTCCTTTCCCAGCATCCCACACGTCCTGGTTGGAGGATACGGACTGGTTTTGTCATTCTTATTTCTATTTGCAGACATGCCCTATAAAGGAACTCAAGACTACGCAGGGAAAATTGGACTTGGTTAAAAATCAAGGATGATTTTTGTAAAGGTTACCCTAAATAGTTAAAACTTTTCATTTCACTTTGCAACTGTTCGATAGTGTGGGCCTCACACAAAATGTAGTTTGAATTTATTAATATTATGAATGATATCTATTAGGTTGTATTCTGGAGGGCAGAGAAAATACAATATTTATATAGCATATCTTATTTTCAATCTATGTCTAATAAATGTACTTTAGAATAAAATTGTTAATGTAAAAGTTTAAAGAATTTGTATTTGCTTTTTTCCAAGTTCTTTAGGTTTCCATTTCTTGGGGGAAACTGGGGATGGTACCATTGAATACCCAATGTTCTTCTGTCTGAGTCTATATATGATACATTTAAACACATGATGCTCTATGTAGACCCACTACATATTTTCAAGCAAAAAGATTGGTATCTGGCAGGTAAAATTATTTCATTTGATAAACAATATTCAAAGTAGTGATGTTTGTGTCTCCTCTGTTATCTTCTAACTTTCTACCTTATAAGTCAAGTTCCCTCTCTCAGTATAAGATGAGAAAGTTGAGCTTGAAAATCTCCATGAAACTTTCTATTTCATAAATTCTATAGGTCTACCAGGTAACTACGGATTGATAATTTATGTAACATATTCTTTTCAAGACAGAATAGCAATGGCCTGCTTTGTAATAGCTAAACAATGTAGCCATTAGACTAATCTTCCTTTTATGTGGTAGCTAATTCATCATACCCCAGGGAAGTGTTTATTGCATTTTCAGAGAACAGAGAAATATATGTTCCTATATTTCTAGATTTTGATATTTCAAGCCATTATTTCAGGCACATTCTGATCATTTAGTTTCTCAAAATTTATGTAGATTTTTAGTAACAAATAGGCATATTTTATTATACTTATATCTTGTAATTTAGGTAAACTTCAGTAAGACTCCTTTTTAATGAAATAATGTTAGCTAAAGAGATAGCTCATGAGTTTAGAATATTAGCTGGTCTTCCTAAATTAGATTCCCAGTATCCACTTGGTGTCTACAATCATCTGTATCTCCAATCACAGGGTATCTGACATCCTTTTCTGGCCTCCTTGAGTACTAGGCACACAGGACACACAGACATATATTCAAACAAAACACCCATAGAGATAAAATAAATAAATTTAAAAAATAAAAGTAATATTAACATCAGACTGGTATGCATATGAAACAATAGTGCTGACTTGAGCAAAGTTTTAAGGA
Source organism: Peromyscus melanophrys (assembly GCA_902168415.1). Classification (NCBI taxonomy): domain Eukaryota; kingdom Metazoa; phylum Chordata; class Mammalia; order Rodentia; family Cricetidae; genus Peromyscus; species Peromyscus melanophrys. The sequence goes on from CABHPR010145666.1 coordinate 46,708, forward strand.
TAAAAGATAAAGTCAGTGGCTCCTTTTTTTATATTGATTGTTCTTTGCACTAGTTGAGTAGTTTAGGAAATTCCAGAGCTATGAGAGTTTGGAATATGACTAAAATTTCACAACACAAATTGTCTCTTCTCCAGCCATAAAAATGAACGTAGTTTTCTGTTAACTCATTCCAGAGAAAAATTGAATCAAAATTTTAATGGCACAGCTATTTCATTATCTCTGTATGCTGTACTGGGCTGTGAAAATATCTACATTTCAACCAAATACATTCAAAATGATGATTAAGTATTACTGAATGAAAAAAGAACAATCCTCATATCAAGCTACAGTAGAGACCAATTTTTAAAAAAATGTATTAAAAGCAACTCGAAAAGAAATGCTCATAGTCACTCTCTCTTACAAAAAGACAGATAAACTCATGATCTGTATCCCCTTTAAAATCAGCATAAAGCTTCTGTTTTTGTATTTACTCACTTTGCTTTATTTGACAGATATGAGTAATAAGTATTAAATAGTAGCATATATTCAAGGATAGACTTATGAAAAGTAAGTCATTAGTTCTTCCATGCTGCTCTTGACAAGTGTGGTGGTAGGTCTGTGGTTTTGGATCAACTACAAATCCATACTATCTGTCCATGATCACCATCATGCTTACTTGTGATCATGTGACAAACTGGAGTGATTGGGGTATGAGGATATTATTCCCCCCTGAAACTGTTAATTGAAACTCATAAAGAAGAAATTTTTAAAAATCCTATCATCCTGCTTCCAAAAATATAATGAGAAGCCAAAGGTGTTTTCATGTATTGTCTGAGAAAAGTCCTTTCTAAACTGTAACATTTAAGAAAATAAAAGTCCTTGAATACTTTAACATACCATCTTTTAATGCCATATGGGAATGGAATTAAGGGATATTTTCAACATTTGACATTTTAGTGACCCCCTTATAGTGAATATTTCTGTATTATTAAAACATTAATACCTAAACAGACTAATAGACAAAAAAAAGTGCACTCAGAGGTTATGCAAAGAGGATGTAGAGTCATTTTGTGTGAGTTAAGATAACAATTTCAATTTTTATTCATCCTGGGTTTTTAAACTATTATTTGACCTCCTTATGGATATATTTACATTCCACTATATTTATATATCCTATAAAATTATCATAAATAATTTTAATACCTTGTTTTACTGTGAATTACATGGAAAGTAGGCTAATGTTAAATAAAAATTGTTAATATAATAGTATAATGTAGGTATATTAATACTATAGTTTAGACATATTAATTGTATAGTGTATTTGACTTCATCTCAGTTTTATGAAGTAAGTGTTCTCATCTTAGATATGAGAAAAATGGTAGCTAAGAGTGAATGAGCCCTTAACTTGTAAAATTGAAATTCAACCTCAGAACATCAAATTCCAAATCCTGTTTTATAATCCTAATATACTACACAATATGTTATGATGGCAATGACCAATAATCTTGTGACAGGCATAAGATGTTAGATCAGGTATCCGTAGTAGCCAGACTCTACGAACCTATGTTGAATACAATGCACTAGATTAAACATGTCATAAAGAAGCTTCTAAAGTCTGTCTTATCAAATAAATAAAACATTTATAGGCTATTGGATAAAAATGGAGGCAGAAGTAGTATGAATGCCCATCCTAAAACTGATGCCTGACTATCTTTCTTTGTTTGAGAATGACGGAAAGATTAATGGAGACAAGTGGCTTGTCATTCTTGAGACAAGAGGAAATTCAGTGTGAGATGCTGCTTGCATCCAGTGTGGGGATACTTTAATGAAAGAATTTGAGACATACAGAGTAGGTTGATTGACACATTGGCATCTATAACACGATGATGCATATGGTACTAAGTAGCATTCTAAAGTAAATGCACCCAAAACTGATTAGGAGATGAACATAGCCTCATTTGAGTTTGGGGTTCTAATTGGGACAGTTGTCCATGGAAAATATTTGTTCTAGGCTCTATTTAAAAAAAAAAACAAACAAAACAAAAACAAAAAGAAACACAGGTGGTTCTAGCTACCTGAGACAGAACAAAGGGTGGAATGAAAACCAACTTCAGTTAAGAACTTGCAAACAGGATTAAAGGAAGCTGCAGATGCCTTTCCCAACTCTTGCTGTCAAATATGTAAGAATTCAGGTGTTGTTTCTATTTTGTAGAAGGCTAGCTGAAGACTTAGGCAGAATGAGAATGTGCTTAAGATCACAAGGGAATAGCAAAAACGTCTAGATTAGTTTCAGAGTTATAATAGTGGCGCTGATCCAAGTAGCATTCATTAGGCTACAGAGAGTAAATACTTCAACTACGACAAAAATAAATAATAGTCATATGTGATACAATCATTCTCTACAGAATTTGCCTATACATCTTAACGTTGTTGGGTTTTTTTGCATACAGCTTTATATAGATGCATTTTGAAAGCATAGCTATGATAATCAATTGAAACTATGAAGAAGAAGGGAAAATAAGGGAAGGTGTATCTGCAATTTACATAATTGAAGCTTTGACTTATCAAGGCTGCACAGAATGGAATCAGAAATTACCTGAATCAAATCAATCATTCCATATATGAAGAAACTGAGTCCTAGAGAGAGGGAAATGCCTGTTTTCATGAGTACTACTTTCCTTAAAGAAAAATCGAATGAATTATACTCAGAAGATCAACTTTATGCATGATCTAAATTCTATAAAATCCTTATCATAATTGAAGCTTTCCTGTTCTTCCAGTGGACCAATCATTCTGAGTCTGGCATTCTGGTGATCTGATGACAGTGATGTTGTTTGCCAGTGTATCATCCTCATTAGATACAGATGCAGTATAGAGAGCTTTGAGCTGAATTTGTCGACCATAAACTGAAGTGTTTTACATCATTAAGATTTGTCTGTTTAAGTTTTATAGTAGATATTAATTACTGCATGATAGTATGCATAGTTAGTGGCCCAGGGAATGAAGTTCTATAATGCCAAGGTTAAATTCCAAATGCATATATTCATATCGTCATTCTTATTGTTCATTACCCTAATTATTAAAATTGGAGAGCTCACCAGTTTGCTCTGATGCCATAATTTCACGGGGACCCACTTTTATATCCTTATTCAAAATTCAAAGGTATGATGACACATGTCTATACTCTCCTCAGCAGTAGACAAATACGCACTCATCCTGTCTACATAGGGAGTTCCAAACCAGCTTGAATTATATACATAGTGATATCTGTCTAAAACAAAACAATAGCTTGAGGTGTACCTCTGTGGTAGGGCACTTGCCTAGCATGAATGGGGGCCTTGTTCTCATTCCCAACACAAACAAACAAACAAACAAACAAACAAACAAATCACTACCATTAAACATGCTGTTGGAGCCGTGCCTTTAGAAAGCATTTGGATAGGTCTGGAGGCTTATCATCAAGACAAACCTTGTTCCTAATATATCAATTGTATGTTTTAGTTCTTATTTAGATAGAAGCCATGGAATTCAAATGCTCAAAGCACAGACTCTAAGCCCAAGGCAATTAGATCATTAATTATGAAGTACCAGCTCTAACACATGTAGCATTATGTCCTTGAGTACAAACCACGATCTTCTTTACCTGTTTCCTTTTATCTTAAGTTGAAATTGTCACTGCACTTCTAACTGTTCTTACATGGCTTGAGATGAGTTGGTATTTATGTGTTAGAAGTCTGCCTACAATT